>JASMMZ010000003.1:5807443-5929528 GCA_038502455.1 Anisogramma anomala
AGTAGTAGTAGTAGTAGTAGTAGTAGTAGTAGTAGTAGTAGTAGTAGTAGTAGTAGTAGTAGTAGTAGTAGTAGTAGTAGTAGTAGTAGTAGTAGAAGTAGAAGTAGAAGTAGTAGCGACTTGACGGATTACTTATATTAGTGATTTCATTACTTGGATGATTGTTATTTAACTTGAAGACTTGAGGATTTTAGAAATTGTGTTGCGATTTATTCTGATGTTCATTTTTCGAAAGGAAGTAAATAGGTATATTTCGATAATCTGATCATACTCTATTCAGGTTTGAGTGAATCTCAGCAGTAACACACTTAAAAGCTTTCCCTTTTACCGCTTCCAAATATAAGCATAGTAACTAAGGTAATTGGCAAGAATCTTTCCGTCACTTTCCGAAATTAAAAAGTGTAACCAGAAAGTAGTCACTTTTCTTACCTATTTTGTTCGTGTTCAATCTAATAAATACTGATTTACGTTGGTAAACCTTCATCACTCTATTGTAGACGATTCAAATGGTGGTTAAATTAACTAATACATTGTATTGAAAGTGGTGATGTGTTTACTTTTCAATATGGTAGACTGCTAGCCATTCCATATACTAATTTGTGAAGGCACCTAGTTAGTCGTATTCCATCTTCAATTCTGCACTTCACTATACTTTCACTCAATACCGTCAAGTTACAATCTTTACAACTAAATTGCAGTCAATAGGGTTAACTTAGCTATGCTGCAATTGACTGCTGTTTCAATATATCGGACTAATAAATGCACTAGGTTATTATAAGATATAAAACGTTTAACTACATTTTTCAGAACCTTGACACTACTTGTAAAGTTTTTTTTTGTTCCAATAGATTAAATTTGTCCTATATAATTGTAATATTACATATCTGAAACTTAGCTCAACTTTTCTCCTGTATTTGTAATATTGTAAATTAGTACGAAGATGAAGCCCCTATATGGAATCATGACGTTAATTGAAATTATGGTAAACTTTAATGGTGGGGGCAACCAAGGGTTTCCAATTGAGAATCTGAATATTTACATGCGTAAAAATAATACTTGGAATTGAATTCAATATATCCCCATAAATCTTTCCATTACAATAACTGTATGAGGTTCCTAATTTATGGTATTTAAAGTTATTTATGAATATATTACCTTGTTACCAAAGAACGATCTTACTAATCGAGGTATTACGCCTAACAAACCTTGATTAGTAGCTTCATATACGTTAAATGCGTTATGAAATTTGAGATATATAACATGAGAAGAAAAGGAAAGTATTTGAAACTTTTCATTACTAAAAAACATATTAGTTATAAAATATAATAATAATTGACTAATTACCTTTTCATATTTTTAACATGTGAAAAGCCTTAATATAGATATGATTATAATATCTTAGATTTTCAGTAAATGACTATTATCCTCGATCGTCAAGTGGAGTTAAATATTTCTGGAATATTACTAGATATTTGAGTAACGTGATATTTAATAGGAGGTTATTTGTATGAGCTTATATTTTACGATGATATTCATAACATATCAATATTTATCATATATTCATTGGTAGGTTTGGAGTAGGCTTCTTACCTTGAGAAAGATTTTTTATTCGGATTGAATATTAAAAGTATAGTATTTAAACCTATTTCTTTCCACATTTTTAATATTCAAGCTTCTTGTCAATTGACCTAAATAAAATGAGCATGGTTGATTTTAATATTAACTTCAAAACTAACCAAAGAGTAAAACCTAACGACAAAATATTTACATTCACATTGAAATTAAGATATTTGTAGTTTAACTTTAAAGTATTAAAGGTAAAGGTATTGAATTGAATAATTTCAAACTTTGTTCATTAGTGCAAATGTTTTTTTTTTTCCGACAACCTAGTTCAATCAATGTTTCGAAGCATTTGATAATGAGAATACATATTCAGATATATTTCACGGAATTAAAAACTTTATTACTACTGTTAATTATAGTACCAAATCCTCGTTAGCATTAAATATTTTTAATATGAAATAAAAATTTAGACTTCTTGGTTGTCATTAAGGTATTTTACTCGTATAATAAACTTATACTTTACATTATAATTTTGGTAAATATATTTTTGAAATATTCATTGTGTTAATATCATTACGCCAAGAAAAAAAAGAAAAAAAAAACAAGTGAAACGTTCTGTACGCTGTGAATCAATACTTGTTTGAAACCTTTATATGTATTAGTTTACAAATTTGAATTAATTATATTACAGTAAAGTTCTGAGTTGATACTGAGTTGATAGGGATTTGAGACAAATAAATACCTCTTTAAATGTATTAAAGTATTAGTAAGTTTCAAAAGTTATACCTTTTTTTATGAAAAGCTTCTAATATTTTTACATTCAAGATTGGAAGTTTGAAAAGTTCATCAGTAAAATTGCAAATTGAAGTAAAAGATTCAATAGTATCATTGATTTTGAAAACTTAATATAAATATGAATGAATTTTGTGTTATATTCTTATATCACGAATCAATTACTGATATATTAAAACGAACAAAAATGGGCCGTGGTATATCTTATCACAGTTGATTACTCAAAACGGGAGTTCATAAAATATTCAATTAACGAAACTTTCAATATAAGGTTTGGATTATTCGCGAAAAAAGTAATATTTTGTCATTCCAAATTAAAATATTTATTTAGGGAGAATTAGGGTTATGAAATGGTTTTTATAAAATATTCAGTATCTTAAACCTAGTTTGACAGGTTGAAATAATTAACTACTTGAACATTTTACGTATAATAAATATTAAACCATATAAATTACCTTACTAATATGATGATTATTAACCGTAACATCATGAAACGAAGAATATTAGGCAATAAAACCCACTCACATCGATCGTTTATAAGCTAATAAGAAGCTTTAATGATAGATTTGATAGCTTTGAAGGAAGCATAGGAAACTAGAGAGATTGATAGTTTCAGATTGATAAAAGGCAGAAATGATCCCGCTCAAATTATAATTAAGGCTACGCTCAATGGTGTTTTGGAAAGGTTTTTGAAAAGTATTAAGTTTATTATTCGTATCAACCAATATATGTATCGGTTGGCATGTGATATAGATCGGCAAGGATATCCGGGAAAATCGGAAAACTGTTAGGGTGGTACAAATAAGAAATCAGCTCTATATTATTGAGGAAAGTAATAGGATATAATCTAGACTATTCTGTAATGAATAATTAATATAATAAAATAGAATAAATGACATTTGAAGTAAAATTTTAAAGGTTTGTAATTAGGGTAGAATTTAGTGTAGAATGTTTTAGGATAGATATAGTTATAACTAATAGAAAAACCAGGATTTTTTTGATATGACGATTGTTTGACAATTGATCATATCAACGAGTATGTTAAAAATAAAAAGTCGTTAATATTTGAATAGAAATAAATTGTATTACGATGATGTTGATTATATTGATTAATAGTAAATTTCAAGGTGAAATCAAAGTTAATATATGGCATAAACGAAATAATTAGCTATAAAACCTAGGGTAAAGACTGGCTAGAGATTAACTAAGCTTCAAATATACACGACTTTTGAATATCAGTTTCAGCTTCTTCAACTAATGATTCTAATATATTATATTGGAATGATAAATCCCCTCCAACATTGGAAAAATTATGATCTTCGAAAATTTATTAATGAAAATGTATTCGAGTGAAATTATATTTTGAAAATAGATTCTAGAAGCTGAAACTAATGTTCAAAAGTTGAAATATATATTTGAAGACTTCAGGATTACTTATGCAGGCGCTTTTCATCATTAACTTTGTTGTTCGCTGTCATCATGATATATATATTTCATTCAATGAATTGGTATCTATGTAACAACTGAAAAAAGCTAAAAAAAGCTATGAATATAATACATCAATTGTAAAAATAGTTCATTGAGGTAATTTGTTGACGATAATGAAAAAATGTTATCGTTGGATAGTTTCAGATAAGGAATAAAGTTAGTAATATAACATTGGATAACGATATTACTTTGGGTTAAGTAATTATAATAACTTATCTTAATAAGGATAATTATTTCAATAAGATGGCGGAAATTCTGGAAAATGTTGAACTTGAGATAAATTAAATAATTAATTTAAATGGTATGTAATTACTGAATGATAAATCAGTATAATACTTTTCCAATTCGATGAAATCGATGTTGAAAAGACAGAGTAAAGCATTTACCCATTGAATAATGAGTGACTGAGAATCTTACTATATTTCCTTGAGAAATATTGACCAGTATTATTTAGTAAGCATTACCAAACGTTAAAGAAAATAGTTTAATTTCGATAAGATAGGGTTTTGATGATACATAAAAGTGATAATTCATGAGCTGTAGGTCAAGTTATGGAATCATTGACTAAAACATTTACTTTTATTAAAATTTCGGTCGGATGAAGTTCTCTATTTTTTGTTACCAATATACAAACGAAGGTATTTTTAGGAAATAATACTAGGTTTGGGGACAATTCTATATTTTATATATGTTCATATTTAATATAAAGTTCTAGATTCAATGTTGGATTAGATTATATGTTGGTAAGCTTTAGATGTTGCAACGTTGTTGATTCAATTGGTCTGAGTAACAGTAGTATTGCGTGGTCAGATGGTGGATGTATTGTTCTAGGTTTGGCAGACCACTAGCCGGTCTGCACTGTAATTTGTATAGCCAATTATTTGGCCTGTACCCTTAAGTGAAGTGCAGCGTACTGCACTCGACTTACACCCAATGCAGTAAGACCCCACGAAGCAATACACGCAACTTGCAGTACAATCAACTTTACTGTAAGTAAAGTTGACCTACTGCACTGCATATACTACTATTCCATTATTATAACAATTAATTAGAAAGATAATAGTAAGTTACAATAAGTTTTAAATGAGGCCAAAATGTTTTGTTTATTGCGGTTACTACTGTTCTTAAAAATATGTATTTTGAGATTAAAATATTAGTTAATTAAATAACAACTTTTGTTTTAGTTAGTATATTACTAGTGAAATATTTATTTATACAATGGTTATGGACTAGTGTTTCCAAAAAGTAAATTATTTGGAAACTGGCCAACGATTCCCATTAATTGGGACCTCTTCTTATCCACTTCATCAATGCTATATGTATATGAATTCAACTATTAAATCTACACCATAGCTGCGACGAAAAACTTACCAATACAAGTTAGTATTTATAAAATCAAATATGGAAAAGTTAAGTTAAAAAGACACGAATTTCTATGCGATAAATCCGATCAACCTGATTGAATATAAACAAATTAATATTAAGCGGTGAATGAGACATCAATTCAACTGGTAAAAAAAAATAGTCGTTGAAATTTACGTTAACGTCAATAAAATCAGATAAACGAGAAATATTTATTGAACCTATTCCCATAAATTTGATAAAAACTTTGCAAGATTTTGATCAAGAGAAATTGTTTTTATATATATAGATATAAATTGCTTCATTCATTTAAAATACAACGATTTGATCTTGAAAAACGTATATATTCCATTGACAATACCATTCAAATACATGAAAACTTTGATGTATCCTATTTAATATATTTTCAACGGCTTATATCGCTATTTTATACTTTTAACTCTCATTATAAAAATATAACCGCCAATTAAAACGCTAAATAAGAACTTGGATCACTTTTTTGTAAGTTTTCTGAAAAGAGATCTACTATAGTTATTAATAAGAAATTTGATATCAAACACTAAAAAGATTAATAAAGCCAATACTTCATTTGTAATATTTTTCATGAATAATGAAACAAAAAGATTTCACTTCATTCAAATAAAATATGACGGAAACTCATACCTAGATTATATTATACGTTTTCGGAAACTTACTGTAAAAATTAGGGTAAAATCTAACACTCGTCATTAAATCATATGATAATATTAAAGATCTATAAAAAACCTCATATGTTTATCATTTAGAATCAGAACTATCATAAAATGACTATTCAATATGAATAACATCATGAATAATAAAAGTCGAAATGTATTTGAAATTTATGGCCAATGATAGAGATATATAAGAAATGAATGAAAAATATTTTAGGAAATTCTACAAGATTTTTAACGTAAAAATTATATATTTTGAACATTTACCATAATATAATCGCTATAATCTCTATATTTATCTTATTATTTCTCAAGATTCATTTGAAACATACTTTCAAAACCATTTTAAGTTCCATCTTCACATTGAAGAAATTTCCACATAAAGATTTATCAAGAGAAGTTAACATTTTGATGATAATATGCATTCAAAATAGTATTATACCCGTTAATTTATATCAATATTCTTGATAGTAATAGCGAATGAAAACGTAAATAATACGCCAATGAGTATCACACATAAAATGATTCATAAGCTAACTTCATATAAAAATTCAATATATTAAAGTTGTATTAAGTTGCCTATATTTATGGATTATATTCGAGAAATTGTTACGAGTTTAAAGAAATTCACATACGGCCTTCAACGTCCAAATATTAAGTATGGGATATTTTATAATGAATTCCTAGTTTTTCCCCTACCATAATAATACAGTCAGCAGACTCTATGGTTCATTTCTCCCTAATAATCTTCACTTAACAAAGGATATTCACAAATCACGAATTGTATTAATTTGAAGTACCGCAACTTGAAATAATTTAAATGTAAAAGGAAGAAACAATAGAAAGCTACATATTGGAATTCAAATAGGCGACTTGATGATAAATGATTTAATAATTCTCAATTGAATAACTTGGACAACCGTTTTTCAAATAACCATTTTTTTCGATGATTCATCAATTAAAATTTCTATGTTAAAAACTATCCTAACCATTAATACAGTCACTACAAGCGTTTATAACGTCAATAATGAGGGCGGATATTTCTCAACTTCAAGCTTAACATATAAAGAACAATATATTCAATATATTATGAGTAAAAAAGTTGATTACAACATAGATATTAAGCATATAAATAATAAGAGCTGTTATATATTCTACTAAAAGGCGATGAATCTATTGTATATGTTGTTTGAAAATAAGAGTGTAACAAATATAATTACTTACTGATAAAAACTTCATATATTGATTACCTGATTAGCATTCATATGCAAATTCAGTTGTTTTTGAAACCTTATATATATTTCATTCTGAAATAAATATACGAAACAAGAATTTAAAGGCATTATACCTGATTTCAGCGCGGTTCAATATTTCATTAGAGCTTATTCATAACATATTACGTTAAGACAATCTGGAGATATAACTATGAAATCAAATCATTAACATATTGATAAAACGAAAACTGGGTTCAATGTAGGTAACAACTTTTCTTCTGTTAATTTAACTACTGTTTTTACTGTAGTGATGATTAATCATTTTTTACATCTTAGAAATATATATAACTTGTCTTTTAAGTTTAAAGTATATAAAACCTTTTTATATGAACATATATATGTACAAGTATAAAATAGATGAAAATAACTATTTTATCCGTTGTGTTACAAATCAGGATATTGGTAAGTATTTTTTTATTGGACGGAAGGAACGGTCGTTCGCCTGATAAATGTAAACCTACTTTATATACATTAAGAACTCGACCACCTAATAGTGAATTTATCGTGAAAAATCGTTCGAGTTTTTCAATATAACAAAATATACCAGTTTATTAGGGCAATTATCGTGATCTTAGCTTAGTGTTACCAGAGATATAGTCAAATATTATATTAATTTAACATAAGGTTTCAATAAAATAGGTAATTCAATTATGAAATCATGGTTATCATATCTTATACTGGGACGTTAATCCTATTCTTTACGTCTCAAATAAAATGACCTGTTTTCATAATGATTAATTTCAGAAACGTCAAAATTAAACAATTTCAATAATTTTATGCAACTAATAAGTTGATATATATCATTGACAGCTAAATATATTATGTTTGAATACTGGGATATAGTTCATCGTAACATAATTTTATATGAAAATCAAGTATATCTAAATCCAAGGTTAATATATACTAATTAAAGTAAACTCATGTATCAGCTAAGTAAAGAAGATGTAAATTTTAATTCGAAAATAATATAAGATTTAAACACTGAACATGAGAGTTATTTGCTATCACAAGCGAGAATTATTCTTGAAAGCAAATGTAAGGTATTAATAGTATGATAGAGCCAAACGGAACAATATCATCTTTATTCATTTTGAAAATATATTACTGTATAGGAAGCAAATTTTCACTTTCTTTATTGACATTGCAATAAGGGGTAGTATATACCAAAACCATGAATAATTCGCGGACGAAATCAGCTAAAACAACATCTTAATAACTCTTTAAACACTCGAAACTATCTGTCGACGATTAAAACATTATTTATAAAAGTATAAAACAAATTTCATGTAAAAAAAGTAGGTAGTTTATAAGAACAGTCAATCTAAAATCCCAAATATTACAAGTTTAAAAGTAGTAGTAAAAACAACGAACGGGTTTATAATCCCTTATACAATATAATTCAAAACTTCCCTAAAAATGCTTATAACGCTTACATACATATATTTATAATTAATACTGCCGGTATAATAAAGTTTACCAACGCCGATAATTATGGTAGAAAAACTTCTATTGTTTTACTAATATCTCGGACCAGTTAATATAACTCATTAACGTGTATAATCAATGAAGAAATGCTTTGAATATTCACCACAAGATCAAGAATATGACTTAGCAATGAGATCATACAAAAAATAATTTTATGAATAATGAGAAATTGAAAACTTATAGATACAAATTTTTAAACTTAAAAGAATATATTTAATATTACAACTAATTAGCTCAATTACATAGAATGAAGTCTAAGCTATCCCTGATTTTAATTATGATAATTGATAAGATTATAAGAGCCGGACTGTAAAATTACATTATTTATTTAAACATCCCATTTAATTTGTAGGCATTCAAACCTCACTGACTCAAAGTGTTTTACTGTTTTTTCCTTTGGTATTAATGGAATATTTGTATATGTAAAAACAAAAGAAGATTAGTATTAGAATTATAACATTTTCCAATGTAATATCCACTCTTTTATCTCTATGTATGCTAATAGTGAGGTCTTTTTTTCTATAATGGATACAGCTTAGCGTTTCTTTTATCAAATTAAATTGGAATCGATTATCAGTTTTGAAACCCTATTATATTTCATTGTCAACTTCATGAGTATTCTATCAATATAACCTAAACAATAATATTGACCCCGTAGCTGCAATAATGATCCTACCTATAATAGATTTTCACATTTTTCTGTATCGAATGGTTATATACTTTTTGTCGTATATTTGGAAAATATCAAGTAATTTGAGGGCAATAAAATATTAATTAAAATAAGCTAGTTTTAAATGGATGGGGTTTGTAATTATCGTTAAATATGTTATTCTCGATTTAATTTATATGAAGATTAATTATTGGAATTACTTTTTATAAATTCAAAATTGCAGTGGTTACATTGAAGATTGTTATACCAGGCCATAAATATTTCTCATTAGTCATTTAGACAGCTTGTACAAAATAATACAAACCGTTTCTTGTTTGCTTGGACGGAAATGATTCTGCTACTCCTTTTTACAATACGTACAATTACTAATAGGATTGAACTTGATCTTGGAGAGAATTGAAGAATTTAAATGAAAAGTATGTATCAATGTTTTTTACTTGGAAAAATAGCTTTTTTATATATTATATATTGAATTATACCCTTATACTGCGTTCAATCTTTCTATACCTTTATAGTAAAAGTAATCTCGAAGGCTTTGAAGATGTTTTAGATTGATGATAATGCTCAAAAGGTTAATCTAATCGCTTACAATATTGAAGTTAATATTGTAACTGTACAAATATGAGTCAATGCGAAACTAATGGATATACACTAAAAAATATAATCGTTAAATCCTATCAAGAAATCAACAACATCGAAAAAACATATTTCTTAATTTGTAAAGCTTACAAGATCTCTTGCTTCTAGATTGAACACTTTACTCAAAAGTCAATTGGACTTTGAATCGAGATAAAAACTCTTGAAAATATAATTAAACCAAATTTATTGGTATTTTTATTACTTCTTCTAAGCAAATACCTACTTAAGATAAATAAATCGCAGTCATCAATGTTCAATTTCAAAATGTCCGTAGTTTAAATTCACAATTTAAGGGAATTGAAACACCATTTTCATAAAATTATGACATTTACGCTTTAAGTATTAAAATATGTTCTTAACATGAAGTATGTGATATTAAACAATTGAAACCATTGTTTTTATGATAAAATATCTGGAGAATGGGCTGATTCATTTGAATTCTTCATAATTCAAATTTTAATGTAGTGATAAATATTCTCAATTGTCTCTATACGACTAAAGTTCAATCATATATTCAAGCTTAAAATAATTCCCTTCAAAATGCTTCATAATTTTATTATAAAACCTGATTTACATGAATAATACTTTTATTTTCATAATTGATTAATCAATAGAGAAACGATGCCGCAACTAATAGTTAATACGCAGGATATTGAACGACAAAAATAATTATAGTCTCTTCAAAACTGACAATAGAACTGAGGTCACAAAAAGGAAATATGATGGTTAATAGAAATAATACTATTAAATCCTCTATTTAACTTTTTAATTGAAAAAATCGTCCCGAAATAAATATACATATTTCCCGAGGAATAGCTTGGGTAATACCTATGTTTAATTAGAACCGAAAAAGATGGGAATTTTCAGGTTGTACGTAGTCTAAAAAACTAATAGAAAAACTATCACTTGTAAATATTGAGAATCCTAACTTATTATTTCAAAATATATTAATAAAGATACAAAGTGAATACTTACAATCATCTTCCATAGCGAAAATATCAATAAATTCTTGATAGTTATATAAGCCGTTAATCTGAAAATAAAAAGAAAATTCATGTTTCATTCCATGATATTACCTAAACTTATGCTGGATATACAAACGAACTATCAAGATTTACCTATTATAATTATCCCAAAAATAACTCCATAATTACCTATCGAAAGTAATTGGATGATGCGTTAAATTATTGTACAAATTGATAAACTTAAGTTTCAATTAGTATATGATATAATTATCCTTTTCAATATCATATTTTTCATAATTAATATAATGATTAAATCGCGCCTATATATTATTACGAATAGTATAAAGTGGTTCGATATGCCTTATATTTAAATATATTATATATTATGAGTAGAAAAGGTTCTGTTTGTCTAGTTGAAGAAATTAATGATCGAAAACATATATATCAAATACAAATTTAGTAATACTTTACATACATCAATTGAATTCTATTTTGATAATTCGTTAATTAAGTTTTGAAATAACGATGGAGATAATATATATATGAATATTTATCATAATGAATAAGGCGGAAACTTGAATGAAATTCGGGAAAAGAATTTTGTTAAAACGTAAAAATACTTTGAACCCCGTGTTTTTAACTTTCAAAATATTATCATTAGCTAATTAAATGCAATTTGCGAGCTATGTATGGTACTTCAAGCATGAAACCTTACAGATATCAAGTAGTTTGAATGTAGTAAAGGCTTCGAAAAACAAATATATAATAGTAATAAAAGCTTGAGAATGATACTAGTAAATTTCTTAATCGCCGAGTTCATAGTTGATACAAACAAAGTTTTTATCCACACTGAGTACCTGATTACCAGGTTTTATTTCATAGAATACTCTTCAACGAGAAAAGAACGTAATAAAATAATTAATTGAATAGCTAGTTCAATATTAAAGGTAATATAATCCACTGGTATTTTATTAACGTTAGAAGAATCATGCGTAATATACTAGGTTAGAATATCTAAAATATAATATCCGGATCAAATCTTGCGATAGCCGCCGCCAATAATATTCGTATTATTACCAAACTATTGGATTCATAATACATTTAGGTTGTGATATTTACCAACTGTTGTAATCTTTACGAATATTTTTACCAACTCCACACTGCTAGTAAAAAAAGGTATAATAATAAACTTGGTTTCTTAAACAGTACATAATTGAAAAAAATTGAGAGTTTTCAGCAAATGAACGGTAAATAAAACATAAAGATACTATACCGAACGCTACACCAAATCAATCCTTAAGAATATTCGTTAACACTAATAAATTCATAATTCCTATTGAAATTTATGTTGAATGATCTCGTAGAATGTTAGATGAAACGTACGATAACATAAGGTACGATAGAAATAAGACCGCAAACGAACATTATTATAGGACATTTTTTAATCGACTATTTTATTTCAATACATATCGTTGGTATAAAATCTTAGGCAAACATTTATTTCGTAGATAAATAATTGATCAAACATCTCGTTCTAGGTTCAGTATTTTTCTTTGACGCTCAACTTTGAGCTATCATTCTATGAGAACATGGAAATTTCAGATAAAACTATCATATCAACAAGGTTTAAACTTATTTTATTCTTTTCTAATATTCATTTACCGACAAATATATCAACGCATAACAACTTTCAAACCTATTTTTTATATTACGCAACATCCCATGATTGTAAATTACAGGGACATGAAAACGGAGACAATAATTTACTATTTTGAATTACAAACATGAATTACGTGTTTTTAATAACAAACCTAATTAAATATAAAGACGTGATAACGAAACATGAAATCATTGCTAATACAATTGAGAAAAAATATAAATACAATAAAAAAGACAAAATGAAGAAATCATTGAAAAAACCAACACGAAATGCATAGGATAAACATTGAAGCATAATAATTAAAACGTATAAAATTACAATCGGTATTGAAACATAAAATATATGGAAATGATGCAAAAAAATGAGGAAAACAATGGAACAACCAAGTTGAAAAAGGAAACTACATGAAAACGGGGTTGAAACCAATAAAAATAATCGTTATTCTTGCGCCCAAACCGAGTTATTTATTTTTACGCAATATATATAAACTGAAATTAAGATATTGAACCATTCTTCTAAAAAAGTCCGTTCACTTTCAACGTATTTACTAAATAATTTTATTAGACTTGATAGGTTCAAATATTCGATACCTTCAGTACAATACAAAACAATATATAAATTATCTTACCATTATAGTCTATATTATGGCCTTTAATTTTTACTCTATGTTTCAGAGGAAAGCTCAATGGTACAATTTTATAAAAGAAACAAATTTAGGGATAATGAGAAGATGTATAACCTTGAAAACCAAATTCACAAATTTTCAAAAATAAGTTTAATTAATGTTACAATTAATGTATAATTTTTCTATCGTATTAATTAAGTTGGGAAATTATATCTTAGCTAGGTATCAATATAGTTACAATTAGTTATACATATACGATACTTTTATATATCAATTAGGTAACTAATTCTAGTTTCTAACTCGATACTTGAGGAATCGCGGAGGTAAATAGTTCAACTTTACCCACAAAACAAAAATTTCAATGTTATAGTTATTACATATGTAATGAAGTTAACTATGTTATCAATTATATGCTAATACATAAAATATAGTAGGTTAAATATAATATAATTGATATCAACGTTATTAATATTAAAACTCATAATTATTTTGTCGTTTTAACTTCTATTGATACGTGTATTTTACTAATAATTCTCTATCTATCGTTCTATTTCATGGATCAACGTAAAATCTTTCCAATGTCCTACCAATGTACGTATATTAATATTGTTGTCTTATCTGACATTTTTAAAAAAGGTTTCTTCTTTTACACTCTATATATACCGATGGCGATTAATAGATAAGTAGAAAGAAACTAACTGATAGTTCTTTCAATTTGGAGAATTTCATTCTTCATTCATTCCATTATACAATTATTACCTTGATGCGAAATTTACGACAATAACAGTAACTGCCAAATACTTGCCAAGATCTATGGAATATATTGAAAAGTCGCAAAAATATTTATTTCATTCAAATTTCAAATGGTAATGAATATATAAATTATATATATGTTAGGTATTAAAAGGAATAAAATGTTATAGAAATGTATTAGGATAAGAAAGCTTATCTATAACCTATTGAGGGCCTTATATAGTAGTAATTAACATTGAAAATGATTCGTAAAGAGCAAGAAGCTTACGAAAATCAAAGCAACTTGCTTACGTTTTACCTACAGCTTTAATGATTTAATGCGTAGGTTTATAAGAAGATTTTAACTAAAATCCTTAATTTAAGCAACTACCGTTTAATCTACCGATAAGTTTCAATAATACGTGAAGCGAGATAGGAAGTAGTAAAACGTTAATTTTGGGCTTAAGACCTCTACCATGTCCGATATAGAAATAATCGGCGTTTTAGTTATGAATGGTTTAATTATGATAATTTTAATAAATAAATAAATAAGATGATCAAATACAAAAGGTAACATGTTACTACATGATCAAAGATTTAATTCGTCGATACTAACATACAGTAATGATTTGAACGGTCAAATTAAAAGTTATAAAGTTATATTATTAAAACTATCATTATTTAAAGTATTACCAAATTAATTGTGCAACGTAAAAACACAACTATATCAGAAAAAAAATCGGTATAAACACGTATTTTAAATTTATGCTTCATGAAAAAAGGTCCTCTTGGTGTATTTTGAAATAGCCGTTTCAGGTCGCTATATAAGCTATGTCAAGCTACTAATTTTCATTCCTATAGCCGACTATAGTTTCGCTATGAAGATCGTTTTTTGTCACCAGTTGTAACTATTCTAAGACGATTTTCCTGCAATGCCAGCCACGTTTTAATCACGCTATAAAAAAAGCCTTAAAAATTAACTTGTTGGTAGGACTTTAGTCGTAGCTACGATGTCGATTCGAGTCTGTGGGTCGAGTTGCGGGAACCGCTAGCCGGTTGCCACCACATTATCTATATCACAGCACTGGTACGTACCAATTGCAAGAATGCATTGCAAGCCAAGACAATTGGCCTGGGCTTGAGTCAACAACGTTGACAACCAATTAACTGGTGCATGCAGTTAACAAGACAGTCAACTGCATTGCATATGCGATAGTCACAACAAAGTAGCGATAGGCTGCGCCATAACGATTTATTTCATGGCCGGTAATTGTTACTTGATGAGGATTTCCCCTTACATAGTGTGGCCTATGACCGTTATGTGGTGGCCGCAAACCTTGGGTGCTTAAAAGAGGGTCCTTCATTTCAGTACGAATCCACAATATCCCAATCTAGTTGTGTTGTTCCTGCCCTGTTGCTCATGCCGTAGCAGTCCTGAGCCAGTTGCGAACGCGAAAAAGCCCAGCAATTCTCACAAGATCTATTTTCTGAATCCTCATTCACCGTTGCTATTTCACGATTTGAAGAACTCAGAGCAGGAGATGCTGCCTGGAAAGAAGGGCGGTGGGCATGGAAGCACCTCCGGTTTCTCCTTGAGAGGGAAGCGTTCACTAGGCGATTGGTCGCCGCTAGGCTCCATCAGGTCGGGTTCGAGCAAAAACGACACTGAGTATGTACTTGTTGCTTTGTTGATGAAGCTGTTGTTAGCAAGACTTGCGCTAATGTCACAGGCCTTCCGGCAACGGCATCAACCGAAATGCCTCGCGTTCCGCGTCGCCAACGGGGCGGACAACCCCGAGGGATCTAAATCTCATCGATGAGCTAGGAGGTAAGGTTGACATGGCATCCAGAGGTACTCCTGCTAGCTATCACACAACCCGCTTCCCCCACGAACTGCCAGCCCTCCAAGGAGGACATCTCCTCAGCACCCAGGGCTACGAGCCACTCAACGTGGCGGATTGTGCTCTGGACAGCTTCGACCTGGTGTCGACGTCAGATCATGACAATGCCAGTGTAAGCCAGTCGTACTTGCTTGAGCAGAAATCCGACTTGATCCTCTCCAAGTTCCACCTATGCGTCATCCTCCAAGACTATGCGGTTCTACAGAAGTTCATCAAGTTCCTCACCAGTTGCAGGCCGAGCTCGCTTCCTCTTCTGCGGTACTATTTAGCCTTGGTGAAAGCGCAGGCCGCACTGGACCTGTCAAACTGTGTTGTAGACACGTTGCAGCCAATTTCTTACCACGGTTCTAAACTTGAGTTCACCGCGACTGCATTCGAACATTCGTTGAACAAGAAACTAGACGACGACATCGAGACAGCCATTGAAATCATGGCGAGACATGATCTACCGGCTTTCGTTATCCATATATGGCTGGGCATTGTGGAGGCTTCCGCCAAACAGAAAGTAATAGGAACAATGCCTCAACATCTCCAAGAGTCAGTGCAAGCCCAATGGAAACGAGTTCCGAGTTTTGTTGCTAATTTTTTTGAACAGCGTGTCAGAGGGTCTGGCAGAGACTTTCTGCCTCACGGATGCCAGCAAATACGACAACCCCATCATATTTGCCTCGGAAGGTAAGGCTGACAAGGCCAACTTCGAAGCTGCATCACCTGATGCTGACATGGAATTCCTTCCACTCCAGAATTCTACAAGACCACGCAATACGGCACCTCGTACGCCGTGGGTCGAAACTGCCGCTTTCTCCAGGGCCCGAAGACGAGCTTCTTCGCTGTGCAACGCCTGAAGGACAAGATCCTCGCCGGTGAAGAGCATCATGAGCTTCTCATGAATTATCGGCGAGACGGTTCACAGTTCATGTAAATCCCACGCCACGATACACACCGCGCTGACATGGCAGCAGCGCAGGGCAGACGAACAGGTGCTGATTATAACCTATCCCGCCAGGAACTTACTGATGTGTGCGCCACTGAAAGACCTCGACGGAAAAGTGCGGTACTTCTTGGGCGCCCAGGTCGACGTCTCCGGGCTCACGAGCGACCTATCCGGGCTCGAGTACCTGAAGAAAGCAGCGTACGGAGTCGATGGCAGCGCGCAGGCCGACGGCGCGGCGCGCGGCGCCGACACCGCCGGCAACGACCCAGCTACGAGCCTCCAGCGGCTCGCCGAGAGCCTCAACGACGACGAGCTCGACGTCATCGGCAAGCACGGCGGGCGCATGCACCACCCGTTCAGCCCGAGGGCCAGCGCGACGGTGCTGGCCCCGGACGAGAGGCCGCGGCTGGTCATCGCCAGCCACCACCACCACCAGCCGCTGCTTATGCGCAGCAGCAGCAGCAGCGGCGGCGGCGGCACGGCGGCCACGCTGGACCTGCCCGGGCACCGCGGGCCCGGGCTCGACCGCCGCGGCGCGCCGTCGGTGGCATCGTCGGGCACGTCGTCGGGCGTCTCCCTCGCCGGCATCGCGAACGGCGGGCACCTCGGCGCCATGTACGAGTACTACCTCCTCGTCCGGCCCGCGCCGAGCCTGCGCATCCTCTTTTCGTCGCCGTCGCTGCGGATCCCGGGCCTTCTGCAGTCGTGCCTCCTCCATCGCATTGGCGGTCCCCCGCGGACGCGCGAGCTGGTAATTCAGGCCCTCAACGCAGGACGGGCCGTGACAGCGAGTATGTTTTGGTTTTCCTCGGCTTGGACACCCCACTCAAAATCATCTCCCAGCTTAGTGCGGTCACTGCCGTGTGGTAAGCCCTGAGAAAATCGACTGACAATGGACGTAATTTCTTGCAGACATCGTTTGGCTTACGCGACCGTCCAACGGACACTATGGGGTCGATAATGGTGCCGGGCGGTCTCGTTGGCTTCATGCCACGCCGATGGTGTCAGCGAGCGGGGCAGTCGGTGTGTGGATGATTGTCCTTGTCGATGATGATACGGAACGCAACAAGTCACAAGTCAGTTCAACGACCAGTGATCTGGACGACATCATCCCCTGGGGCATATGAAAGTCACTCGGCCGTGGTTGAGCCCACGATGCAGCCGCGCAGGCGAGTCTGACCAAGTTCCTTGTGGGTAGGGACCTACTTGTGGGGCTTGGTAGGTGGGCTCGAAAGGACGACCTTTGTAATTAGTACTAATGGAGCGTAGGGACACCTACACAATTAAGCAGGCGGTTCAAAGAAACAGGTGACACCATATTTTACTTGTGGTACCCTCTGTGGCGTTGAATTGCGTTTTCTCGTAGAAGTTTATACGGTGTCTTTGCTGATTCATCTGCGTGTACAAGCAAACCCGTCAGCGAAGAGCCGATTAGTCAACAGGAGGGTTGCTGTATGAACTAGTGTTTAGAGCGTTTTTATAGATTGTTTATACATTGTATTTGAAATTCATTTTTTTTTCATCAATGCGATTAATAATATATCATATCTACGAGTTTATCATAATCTATTGAATTATAATACAATATATTCCTATTTACGAAGTTGCAGGCTATATGAAAAAATATGAAATTTAAACCAGTGTTCATTTTGATTGTTTAATCAAGTTGCTCATAAATCTAGTTGTTTATTTATGTTTGTTAAGGTTTCAAGATAGTATGCTAGGGTGTAGTTTAGTGTTTTGTAAAGTTGTTTGTCAATGGGCTATTGATTGAAGTTGTTGGCATTGGTTTTTAATATTGGTTTATGTTTAATATTATTGTTGATTTTGTATACTCGTACACTATTGAAATTAAAAATATGCGCTTACATTTGTTTCATTAAAATAATATCACTTATTATACAAGTTTTGTTTCAATTCACATTGTTGTGATTTATGAATATTGTAACAATACTATAATAAAGTATAAAACTATATTATCATATACAAGTAAATCTGTTTTTTTCAAACTTCGTTACTTTTGCATAATTTTTTATATGGAGGTATAAAGATGAATAGCTTCGTTCTCAAATCGGTCGATAATAAGAGTAATATAGAAAAATGTTCGTGTATAATAATTATTTTGTAATATTTTATTGAATATGAGGGTGGCCTTAATCAATCGAATTTATTCACTCATTTGCAATAAAAGACTCCTCTATCTAAAAACTAGTTATAATATCAAAAATGTCATGTATGTTGAAATAGAAGTCAAGTGCATTACATTAACGTTGATTGTATCGACTGTAAGTAAACTGCAATATGATGCCCAGTTCGGTATGGGGTATGGACCAAGTAGTTGCTCATTCAAACAAGTGGTTAGACCAGCTAGCGGTCTGACAAACTTGGAAAACACTTTATTTTCAATGTTAAACACCAGCTACTTTCACCAGAGAATTGAATCGACTACGTTGCAAAGATAAAGACCTATCAATAATAATCAGTATATGTTAAGTTAAGTATAAATCAATTTGAAAAAAGAAGAAACGATTTTGTGGTTACGTTTTACATTGTTGTAAAGGTAAAAGAAAGATTTTTGCAAATTTTACCAATTCCTACGTTTGTTATTTAGAAGTATAAAAAGCGAGAGTTTTTGAGACCGTTTGTTGTCAATAAACAATTAAAGTAGCGATGGCATCGCTAAATCATTAGAAAGTTTTGATTAAATTACACTCAAAATTTCATGGTAAAACTTAAACAACAAATATTTGAAGTTGGGAAGCCATTACAAAATCGCTAATAAATCTAAAGGTGGCAAACAGCAAAGTCGTTTTTCAAAACCTTTTACTGCTCAACTTCTTTAGAAATAAAAAAAATATCACTAATTATCTTCCTTTATTAATATTTTACCACGTTTTAAAATCGCTAAAAGAAAACTAATAACAACATTAATAACGTTTTGAAAGTGACGTTCCTTACTCTCGCTAAATAATATAACAAACATCTATGCTACAGAAAATATATAGAAGATGCGCCTTAAAATACCGTATGAATTATATTGGTTTATCAATTCTCAAATGAAACGTGTTAAGAATAAACACTGGCACTCATACTCATTACAACTTTACTAAATATTTTGTAAACTTATTTTCATTATATAGAAAGAGCTTGTAAAGCCTATTGAAATAAATTAATAAAACAAGTTTCTTGTTGACGACATCTCCATTCTTGACAATATAGGAAAGAAATCAAATCTGATAAATATTCTTTGTATTGAAATAGTACTATATGCAGTGCAGTAGGTCAACTTTACTTACAGTGACGTTGACTGTACTGCAAGTAGAGTGTATTGTTTGTAGACTTACCACATTAGGTGTAAGTCGAGTATAGTACGCTGCACTTCACACTAGGGCACGGGCCAAGCTATTGGCCATACAAATTACAGTATAGACCGGCTAGCAGTCAACCAAACCTAGAACAATACATCTACCACTTGACGAATGTAATACTACTGTTACTTCGATCAAAATTCAAATCGATAACGTTACAACGATTTAAAGCCCTACTAATACTCATAAGTGCTTATGCAGTTAAGCGCATATTAGCTAAGTAAAAGAAAAAGCTACTTTCTGGTTGTTATGCTTTGCGTTATTGTTAAGATAGAGGAAATATTATTGCGAAAAACCTTTATTAGTACTGCGTTAGTCCACAACGGCAAGAAAATAGAGAAGACTTTTGGGTTGCGTTAGTCTAAAACGGCAATCTAAAAGTAAGCGACGGTATCGCCATCGAAAACACCAAAAAATCTTTATTAATTTTTTTTAAAAGACGTTGAAATTAACTGTTAGAAGTTTTAAAATTCGGTAAGTTAGCGATTGGCTAGGGTAATATCATTTAGGGTGTTACTATTGTAAAAACAATTGAATTTCACGGCTAAGTAACTAATAATCTTTATTTTTTACTAATAACAAACGACTTTCGACCTTATCTTTTACACTAAACCTTTACCCTTACCTTACTTTTTTCACATCCCCTACACCAATTTTATCGTCAAGTTCGCTGCTCCGAACGAAAATATTAAGAATAGTTAAGTCGTGTCGAAAAAGCCACGTCGCGCGACCTTACGCCAAATCAACAAGTTCCTACGTAACTTCACGCTAAAATACCAAGCCTTTACGCTCAAAATCATAAAATCCCTAGCCTTACACGTCCTATACATCCTATACAAGCAAAAACGTCAAAATAGCTACCGCAAGTCTTCACTTTCTGGCTATTACCGACTCCTCTTGAAAAAAAAAAACAATTAAAAATCTCGGAACAGCTTTCGCTACACATTATAACTATAACTTTTGGGGAGATAACGTCGATTAAGATTTGACCGAAAATTATTCAACCAACTTCGTCGGCTATTCTATTTAAGAATACGATAACGGTAAAAATCTTAACGACGTGTTTTATAAGTTTCGTAAATTTTTCAGCAATTAGATAATTAACATGTGAAAAGCAACACAAAAAACCGTTAAGTCCAAACTAAAGGCTAAACTTAAGCGTCAAAGGATATAAGTGCCAAAGAAAAACGCTACTAAGTTGGCAAAAACATTATTCGAGTTAGTTTAACTTTACTAATGCTCTTTAAACCTACAGTTTAGAGGAAAGGGTGTTAAAAAACTTCAACGACCTTTTACGCGATTTAGGGGACCCCTTTTTTACTCTTAGCTAAGTTAAGTCTCTTTACTCGTGTGCAATAAGTCTATTAACCTGCTCGGCAGCCTAGTATCTTTACATGATAGTGTGGAATATTCTCTTAACGGTGGCAAAACACGTAAATCAGAGGCTGTTAACGCGGCTAAAAGTATTGACGCCGGCGTTTTACACTAGTCAATTAAGAAAGATCGTTAAACCTCTCAAAGTCGTAAGATATCAGTTCCCCCTTGGTATTTTACTCAAAATCATTAAGCTCCCTAAAAACCTTCCCCTTTTGAGTTTACTTACACGCAAAAGCCTACTATAAGTCCTATTACATAATTTTATCCTTCGGTCTAACCGACTGGCAATTACTCTTAACATCGTGCCTCGAAAGCTTTAAAACTTCAATTAATGAGAAGCACCATTTAAAACTGAAATAACTATTGCGACCTTTTTTCAAAACCTGTTAGAATGGTTAATATTAATTACAAATTATTTACAAACTTTACCAAGATTGAAAACAATATAAAGAAGTATAACGGAAAGCTTTATAACTTTCTCGACATTAAAATAATGCCTTTCCTAAACATTTGCAAATAGATAAAAGTTTTTCCTTTAGGTTTTTTCTTACTATTCTTCGGAATCCTTATAGAGTGGAATGTTGACTATTACCTGACCTTCCTTATTGGAGCCACTACGTTTCGCGAAATCTACTATAGCATAAAAGTATATTTCGAATACGACGTCCACTATATGGTAAACTATAATAATAGTTAAGAAGAAAGAGGAAGAAACATTAATGGATGTTTTTAATTAAATGTTTAATAAGCTGATATTATGCTATAAAGTAATAGGAAAAGCCCACGTTAGTGAAGCCACACTTTGCGAATAGGTATGGGCAATAGTTACAGGTATTAAAGAATTTGAATACGCTTTATAACGCCCAAATACTACTTATGAAGGCTTTATTAGCCAATTACGTTTTTCGTTTACCACTATAATAGCGTGTATACCAAACTCATTCGATATATACCCTTAAGCTGGTTACTTCCTTAACGTAAATAAAAAATACGTTTCGGTGGTTAATTACGTCGACCATAAGTATAGCTACGGGCGTCTATAACACCTAAGATCTAGCCCACCGATTAAGAACTAGGGATAATAATTAAGTTGACGTTAATAAAGTTAAGATTTAGGCGGACCTATTAACTGTAAGCATTATCTTTGTAATAGTAGCAAAAGATATTGGATTTGTAACAAGTTTAGTAACTAGTTAACTTGATACCCCCTGGTAGAACATAATAACAAGAAGGCAGTATATTACGCCTAATACTCCAATACTTTTAAATAAGATTTTATGGATTCAATCGTTGTCTTAGAGGACGACGAATTAATTAACGACGTTAATACCTCCAAGTAGATTAAGTGGCACAAAGATATTACTTTTAACGCGGCCTAGTAACTAGTCGACCACGTCTTCCTGTACCTTTTGATTGGTAAACACCCCTATCTTTGCCTTGATCAAGCCCTTAATCCCTTATACACCTTTAACCTTCACGATTGTTATGCAAACTATATGATTCAAGGTATTATATCGGATATAATGGTAATAAAGTACTTAATAGAAGGTTATTTATAATACTTGGCACTTCGAAGGGAAAGCACTATAGCCACTAAGATTAATCGTTACGATACTGATAAGGCTAAAGTTGGCTTTAGCCTAGGCGAACGATTATCGTTATTAGAGATAATAGTAGCTTAAACTATTTTAAGAGAAATTACGTTTTGCATTTTCAATTCTTTTACTCCTTTTTGACTTTACTTATAGAATATAAAGACCCTCAGCGTTAACGTCGATGTGAACGCAGACGAATTAGTTAAAACAGGCTAAAGATTCCCCCTTGCCTTCAAAAAATGGTACCTGTGGTTTTATTTTAAGGTCTGGAAGTAGTAGTATTAAACCTAACGGAGCCGGAGATACGTTAATTACACCAGCGCTTTAACCACCTAGTTGTTAATATGTTATATAAAAGGCAAAAATCCTTAGGGCATGAAAATATGGAATAATTGGCCTTGAAAGCAATTAAAAAGACTTTGCCACTATTACCAACTGTATACCTAAGCCCCCCATAGATTGAAATTTACATTAAAAGATACAAAGACTTTAATTATAAGAGCTTTATTGATGTATTTTACTTGGATAACAAGCCTGCTTTTCACTTCGTTGGCTCCGTAACCTCTTCTTACGGAGTCAAGTTTTGAAAATCCATTTTAGCAAAGGATACGTAGGAAACGTTAAAGATTATATCAATTGAAACGTACTTGAGTTTACCTAATATCGTCATTTATGATATCTGTACGAACTTTACGGAGGTAAAGTTTAAAAAAGATATCAAGATAATGGGTATCCAGTGTAAATAGGTACTTGTGGAAGCCTACTGAAATATTGTAAAAAGTTAAAAGGGTATACGCTTTACTTTACCGAACGTACAATATCTTTACGTTGGAAATTGAAAGCTTTACGGATCTGAAGGCATGCCTATACATAGTAGTAAAAAGCCTAAACAATACTATAGGCCCTAAAGGCTTAGTGTTAACGTTATTGGTTTTTGAAGTATACCTACGCCTAACGAGTGAATCTCCGCTCTCAGAAAGTACTTAAAAATGTGTTACGGCCTATAATGATACTTTAAGGTAGTTGCGAAGATAATTGACACGCCTCCAGATTAATGAGGCCCTTAATACCAGAAACGGCCCTATAATAATCGATGTATTTGCTTTGCCGTTGTAAAATAAAGTCTTTGTATAACGAAAGCCGTTTAAATAGAAGGACTCATATAAGATATTAAGTATCGCGAATTCTGAAGTAGTTTTTAAAATTGTTAACGGTTCTATATTCTTTCGAATTATTTAAGTTAAGCTTTACATCAATGCTATTAATGATAAAAACCCTTAAGCTAAACTACCGAGATAATACGAACCTCATTTACCTGTTATCGACAAGCAGATAAAACCCCGTCGGCGTGGAAAACCCCCGAAAAAGGAAAATACTAAAGAAGAGGAATATATAATGGACCGTATTTATGATATTGTTTAAGTAAGCAGGAAAAAAAAAGAAGGATAACGAAGACTTGATATTAAAGATCCGAGTATGAAGGATTATTAAAACTTTCGGAAAACCCTTTAAGGAAAACGAAAAGGTCTATATTAACGGCTTATTAACTAGAGGGGTTATATAATTCGTATCTAAAACCTATTTTAACTTTTAAAACCCAAACGTAACAATTTTGAAGTCGAGGATTACTTACGATGTTGAAGGAAAGACTACGGGGCGGCCGTATAAAAAGTCACGTTTAATTTCTTAGGCATACGACAATAAAGGTAAGGATTAAATCCTAATGTAATAGTTAACGATTGAAAAGATAAATTAACGTTTGGTAGTTATTTTGGCAATAAGTTTACTAATAAAAATTAACGATAAGTTTACGATTAATAACCGTAATATAACGAAAGCCTACTTTAAAGAGACTGGGGTCGGAGCTGTCGCTCAAGGTGATTGGATTCTGTCTATAAACCTCGATGAAGAAGAAGAAAGAGAAGCCCCTGCTAGGGAGCAGCTATGGAGCTAAAATGGTACAGCCCTCTCCTCAGTCATGTGACGTATCTTCAAGCGGCTCTCTTCCTACTCTAGAGAATTATAGGAGCGTGTAAAACTACTAGGGTTGGACTCCTATTAGTTCTAGCCAGGTACTAGCCTATAACATTACCCCCAAAAACATCTCTATCGTTCTTTCCTTCGTTTTTTATTTATTTATTATGTTATTTCGTGGTGTAGGACCCCGTAAATATAAGGAAGGTGTTCGCGCCTTTCAAAATAACATGGTTTCGTATAAAAAGAATTAGGCCAACGTTACGTACAAGGTATTTTAACGCCTCCCTTTTTATAAATATTTCTTAAAGTCCCAATTATAAAAGATAAAACTTTTTCTTTGCCTTAACCTTTAACTCTTTCGTATAATATTAATACTTATAGTTACTAATATAACACTTATTTGTTTTGTAATCTTAGTACTTTTTATAGCTTCGCTAATAACGTTACGATCAATCCTCAGCTCATCGCCGAGGAAAACGAAGTTATTGGAGATATAGGTTATAAGTTTTGGAGTTGCTTGGTCATTAATAACGAGTATAAAATTCCCTACCTTAAGGGTTATTGATATATATCTAAATGGGACTCGAAAAAAAGTATATTTCGAATACATTATAAAATGGCGTATAATCCCAGAAAATGTAACTAAAAATTAAAGGCAAGTGATTTTAATAGCTACGAAAAAGCTATTAATAATTAGGTAAATAATAGGGCCCGGTGCCAGCTTTATTTCGTTAGGGTTATGGGTCGTAGTTACGGTTATACCTATACGTTGTTGGATTCAAACCCCGATATAAATAAGGTTATTAAGAAGTTGTCGGAAGCGTATCTGGCGTTCGACTTTTAGGACTGAGGTAAGTTTACATACTATAAGCCATTCCCTGGATGTTAACGAGTAGTTAAAAAATGTATAAATTTAGGTGATTTCAGTTAAAAAGGCTATAAAAGTTCGTTGCGTTATGTAACGTAAGGTTAATACCCGAGGCGGGGGGGGGGGGGGTTGTCGCCGCCACTTCTGTACGGTTTGGAAGCCTATAGGCCGTATAATTAATAAACGAGAAACGTAATACTTAGGTAAGTTTTTTATAGTTAAGTTAAAACGTAAAAAAGCGCGGTTAACGAGATGCTAAAGAGTGTAATTAAAAGTAATATAAAAGCCTATTATGGTTTCAGAGCGTATTAATATTAAACTAGGTCGTATAAATGATGAATTAAGTTAATTCATTAATATGGGTAAAAAAATATAAGTAAGGATTCGTACCAGAATTTCGAAGATATATTTAAGTAAGGCCCGGTTATAATCGTTCGTCTTCGTTTTTGTTAATATTAATACGTTGATTTAGTATCCGTTTGCTAGCGGCTTATACATCATTTTGTTTAGTAAAGTAAATTGTAAAATTATACCATTTAACGGGTTAGACGTAAGGGCCTATCGTTATATTTAGCTATTTTATAACGCCATTTGAAGGTATCGAATGCTACAGTGTAAGAAAAGTTTAAAAGCGGTTTTCACGTTAGATTTATATAACTTACCTATTCAACCAAAACTTACCGTTTGGGTTAACTATAATATCGGGTACATCCGACTTCGAATTTATTACGGATCTATAATATATTTTCGATTTGGTATTTCGGTTTCGTTTTATTATATTCGTCTTTAAGAATTGTAATTTACGGTTGAAAGTTTCGAGTTTACTAATTTTGGAGCAGATTGGAAACGGCTCGGACGAGTTAATTTATATGAAATCGAGGATATTTTTCGCTTATTATATGAAGTTTAATAATATTAAAATTGATTATATGCGCTATCTGGTATTTATCGTAAGGTTAATTTAAATTTTTGGAGATTTCGTTTAGCTTATAGTTTTTATGGAGTAGTTTAATATCGTCATCGACTCGAAAACGTTTCGAGGGGGAGCGCCGCTTATTAGTGGCTTCCTTTATATGTTGTTGCATAGCTGTTATTGCGGCTTATTAGAATTCCGAAGCTTTACAGATCCATTAAATAAAGTTTTTAGCCTTTATGTGCAGTATCGTTAACGGAATGAGAAAAACATTATATCGGTTATATAGTATTAAAACGATAAATATAGGTTATAAAAATGAGTTAATACTGATGATCGTTGTATTCATATTATTCAATGTTAATTAATAGCCTGGTAACAAATAGTTTTAGTCGAATCATATATAAACGATGAATAAATGTAGATACGTAAGGACCTTTTGATTTACGTATTCGGTTACGTTGTTAATTTTGGGGTAAAAAACGACATTTAGGCGTTATTTCACCTTGGTTAAGTAGTAAAATCGTTTTTAAAACTAATTAGTTCAATTCGAACCACGGTTGTAAATAAACATACTAGAAAGCCTATAAAACCACTAATAACAATTAAAACCCAGTTTTGTATAAGCCTCGACGTTTATAATAGTTATAGCCTCTAGGGTAACGGCTTAATTTAAACGATTCATAATAATTATAAGGTAATATAGGTTACCCTTATATTCCTAAGGTAAATGAATTATAAAATCGACGGAAAGTATATTTTAAAGCCGTTTGGAAACTGGAAGGGGTTCAAATAGTCGTTTCTGACGGTGTTTTTAATAGGTTATACGATTAAAAACGTTGTAGTTACGTTGAAAGCGGCGGAATGTACGATATGAGTTTAGCTAAAAATACGTTTTGAAAAGGATAATAATAATGACGTCGCGGCTTAAGTGACTGGTAAAAAGCCAATTGTGAGTAACTTAAATTAACGCTATAGTAAACGGCTCGTAAACAGGTACCTAAATGCGATTGCGAAACCTTAAAACTTCTTCATCATTTATTAAACATTTCGAAATTAAAACCTTTAAAGTATAGTCATGATCGATACGAATATCCGTTAATAAATATCGGTCTCCTATATGTACCGTACGTATTAAGCGAAGGTAGGTGGTATTGCGTATAATAACGGTATTTTAATAATTTTAAAGGTCGACGTTGGTAAATAGTTTACGGCTTTTTGAAATTGATTCGCTAACGATGGTTAACCGGGAGACGTATGTACGCGGGAGCGGTTAGAAACCAGATTATTCGGGATGTAATAACTTTAATTTTCGGCTTAGGTAACGAAAGTCCAAAAGGCCTTTAAAAATATCGTGGTTTTGTCGTAATAATGCATCGGGTCGTGCGTGATCCGTTACTTTATTATATATTGATCGAAATCAACATTGCGAAAGGCGTTTGAATTAGTGAATTTATCGTTCGGAAAGCCGTTGTATCGTTTTAAATAATTCCAAGTTTTTGTAATCCGTTAGGATAGTAAACGGGCGCGTCGTATCCTGGAGTTTCGCATTACATGTTTTTAAGTAATTTATAATTCCGAACAGCTTTTTATCGTGGAGTTCGTAATTGTATTCAGCGGGAGATAAGCGACGAGATTAATACTCTATTAAACTTAGGTTTCCGTGGTCGTTACTTTAAAGGAGATAGCATCTTAACGCTTAGCTAAAATAGTCGGCTTCGAAAAAGGTATCGCGGTCGGGATCCTATTAGGCGAATACAGGTTCAGAAAGAAAACTAGGCTTAAACCGTTCGAAAGTAGCTTTTCCTTTAAACCCTTAAATAAATAAAATACCTTTAAGGGTTAGTTATAACAATGATCCAATAATTGTCGAATAATCGTGGATAAAATAGCAATAGAAATTTACGAATTTAAAAAAACCACATATTTTCAAAACTGTTGTAAAAACCACTTTTTTCCGGATAAGGCTTAACCTTTTTAGGTTTATACGAACGCTGACTTTATTTTTAATAAAGAATCCTAGGTACTTGGTCTTTCAAATACCGAACTCGTATATAGAGATATTTAGATTGAATTTCGCAGCGCTTAATACGTTAAGGATTTATTTAACTTCAGCTATATAATCGTTGAAGGTGCCATTGGATTAAACGAAGACGTTATTGAAATAAGTGAAATGAAATATATGGAGGAAAAGGCGTAACGAATCATGAGTGTACCGTTAAAAGGTAGCAGGGGCGTTAAAAAAAACCGAAAAACGTAATAAACTATTGAAAAAATCCGAAATATATACGAAATATGGTTTTTTATTTATCTCCTTTCTTAATACGAACTTTATGAAAACCATCTTTAATATTTGACTTAGTCAATTACTTTATTTGTGAACTGTTTCGTTCGAAAGGAAGCAGGTAATAATTTACTTTTGTAATAATATTAAGCCAGTAATAATCGATATAAAATTGTAACTCTTTTTCGTATTTCGTAACAAAAAAGATTAAGACGTTTATTAAAATGTTATTTACTCGAATATAACTTTAATTAAATAATATGGTTAATGTTTTACGTAATACAGGAAGTTTTTTACGCGACGTACTGTACGAAATATCCTACGATACTTTTAAAGGTTAGCTTTAATTATCGATACGAAAGGCGATTTCATAATCGGTTTTTAAGCGTTAAAGACGTAGTTCCTCGCCGTAGGTTTTATCGAATAAGGTTACGAATTCTTTAAGATCAATAGGAAGTTTATCGTAAACGGAGATAAGTGATTTCGAAGTAAATGTTTTGTTAATATTTTCGAAGGAGATAGCTGCGAATTACGTAGTAGCGGCTCGGTCTTTACGGGATTCTTGTAAAATGGTGTAAAATGTAACGGCGTTAACCCTTTTCAACACTTTTTAAATGGGCGTAAACCATCGCTCCTCAATGCGGTAGTTACTGGTTCGCCTTAAAAGTAATATATATTTTATAACGTTATAGGTAATTTATTAGTATTCTATCTAAAGTTTACAAAAAATAACGTTGTATTATGGAAAAGGGACAACGTAGGTTTATATTTAATAATAGTATTTATCGAGTTCAACGTTTAAAAAGATAGTAAAAGAAATAAGTTCTAGGGGAAATCGGGCGTATAAAACTTAATTTCATCGAATTGTTATAAAGAGATAAAAAAGCGCGGTAATTTTAAACGGTTAATGAATTATTCATTCGCGATGTTAAAATATTTATAACTTAATTTTACTAAAACTTAAAGAAAACGAAAAATAATAATAAAGTAAATTGATTATAAAAAGAAAGTTTGTTAAAAGCTAAGGCGAAATGACTATGTTAAATTAAAGTCTTGTTAAGTTTTATACGCGACAGTATATAGGAGTTACAACTTTCTCTCTTTGAGGTCGATAAGGTTTTCGGCTGAAATAAAATGAATTTTTATACCGATTTTATCGTTAAAGCCATTCAAGCGTCGCTTTGGGTTTTATAAGTAGGTACGGATCCAGTTACCGTCCCCGCTATAACGTAGGTATAACTCGAAGTCCTTACAGTGTAAAAGTTTCGCGTAGTTAACCCAGGCGGCGCGCCGTTTGAAAGCGATTCGAAAAGCATTTACGTTAGTTATAATAATATCGCCCTAGCTATCTTAAACGGGCATACTACCGCCGCTATTCTAACCGCGGGAGGCGCCTTCGGCAACGATAATATTAATATCGCCGTACCGAGTACAGAAATTGTAAAGGTGCCTATCGATAAATTAAACGCGGGCGACCTTTTCATTATAATTCGCTGCCATATCGAGGGGAAGTAACGTATTAGTAAGTTTATTATTAATAGCTCCTTTTAAAATAACGAGTTGAGCGGCGAATTCACAGGCTATACCGCCGGCTTTCGCGAATAAAGCTTTATAAACGTTAAAAAATGTAAAATTATTCACTAATTTCCCACTTTATACTTATAAGCCGAACGTTAATTACTTTAACCGCATTAAGGTCGTAATTATAAGCGCGAAGTATAATTATAAAAGCGTCGGAGTCGCTAATATTACCGTTGCCTCCGCGGATATAGTAACTTTTTATAACGGTTTTCGCGGTGTTTTTTAAATTATTAAAAAATAACGAAAAATTAATTCTTTTTTATGCCGATAAATTTCCCGTTTCGACGTAATTTACGTATTATCGTAATCTTTTATATAGGAAATCGTAATTCAATACCGGAAAACTTAACCTGCTAATTAAAATATTGAAGTTTAGGTCGGTAACGCCCATTATAAGGGGAATTAATATCATAATCAAATTTAAAAGAGTCGTCGTTATTTGGAAATCTAAAGCGGTACTTAATAAAAAGCGATATAATAATGACGTTGTTCGTAATATACATAAGGGGAACCTTTTAGAGGAAAAGTTAATCCGAGGACGTAAGCGTACCTATAACTTCGAGCTATCGGATTATATTCGTTGAAAGTTTAACGCGTTGATATTCCGTTATTTTAAATATAAAAAGTACTTTCGAGAGGTTTAATCCCGTTCGATAAGTTTTATACGTAGGACGTTAGTAAAATGTTTCTATTAAGTCATAAGGAAATCCTATTAGACCACTAAGGCGTTTTAAAGCTACGTTTCAACGCGTGCATTAAGGAATTGCTTTAGGGCTTAAGGGTCCAGATTCAGTAAATCAAAAGATGAAAATATAACCTTAAGCTATAACCGATAAGAAATAGCTAAACTATCATCGGAAAAAGGATCGAGGCTTATATGTAAAGGGATTAGATCCGGAGCTATCGCTTAAGGTGGTTGGATTCTATCTATAAACTTCGATAAAGAAAAAGAAGGAAATATCCCTGTTAAGGAGCAGCTATAGAGCTAAAATGGTATAGCCCTATCCCCAATCATATGACGTGTCCTTAAGCGGCCATCTCCCTGCTCTAGAGAATTGAAGGAGCTTGTAGAACTACCAGTGTTGGATTCCAGGTAATACTAGCCAGGCACTAGCCTGTAATACTTATATGTAATTAGCAACAGATTTATAGCGAATCGTATTACTAAAACTGCTAAGGGAATTGCGTATTATTTACCCCCAAGCACGGTTATACGATGTTTGAAGCCACTGTACAGACTATTTAAAGTAAGCTTCTATTGATTTTTAACCTATTAATCACACTTTTAATTACGGCTGGCGATAAAGTTTTTAACGTACGATCTATACATGTTAATAACGTAGGTGAGGGATTTCAACGTAGTAGATATATAAATTAACGATATCCTTTTCGTCGAAACGGCCGGCTTTATAGTATTGAAATAACAGGTGATGAAGGATTTTAAATTTTAAAATTGTAAACTATTAACAAAGTTGATGGAGGATAGTCAATTTAACTTTAATAGATTATTAATCCGTATACTGGGTATTAATACCAGACTTAATATTCTCTAAAAGGGATAGGGTATTTTTTTGGCTCTAATAGATAAGATTGATAGCTTCAAAGCTTCACAATACTTAAAACAGTGTATTTAGAGAAGTTATATTGTTACCTTATATCAACTGGAAGCTTTTAACAACCTTTTTAGCGCGATACAAGTATAAAATACGGCAGATAAAGACTTTGACCGGTTAAATAAAAGGATCTAGTAACGGATACTAAGCTTACACCGAAAGATCAATGTAGTCTTAATCGACTTGTCAAGGGATAAATTGAAATTTTTAAAAAACAGGTCTTTTGTGAATAACAACGACTTTTTTTCATAAATTTGCTTTCTAATAACCCTTGTTAATTGGTACAATAAGAAAATCAGTTTAGCATTTTTGGTAGCCTGATATATTGGATTCACGTTAAATGTAATAGTATTATATAAAGCGTATTTGTTTCGGAGATTTACAGTATAATGGCGGATTTTAACGTAGGTATAAAATTATTAAAAACCCTTAACCTTATTACCAGATAACTAAAGATTTATTTTATTCCGGTGGTAATTTGTACCGACTTAAAAAGCCTTTTCGAATTTCTTTCCAAACTCATAACCACTAACGAAAAACGCTGAATAATTGACGTAATAGCACTCCATAAAGCCTATAGATGGAGATAAATTAAAGAATTCTAGTGTATTAATGGTAAAAATGATCCCGTAAATTTATGACGAAGGAAATACCAAATGAAGCCTAAAAAAGGTTTATAAATAGCAATAAGTTAACTGTACAAATAGAAAGCTACGTTAATAAACCGTCCAAAAAGCCTAGATAATGTGACGGCAATTAGGAATGTTGTGGAAAAATAAAAGACTGTTAGGGAATTAACGATACTGACCTGTTTAATTGATGCGGTTAAAGTGGAGGCTTGTATAAGTTTGTGACAGAAGAACTTATTATAGGAGTTAATGAACTCGGACCTTGGAGTGACGGAGAAATTAAGGTTAAATGGGGTCAATTTGTATACAATTGGGTGTAATTTAGTAAGGAAGTCAACTGGAATTAAGAGGGGTCTAGCCAGTGAATGAGGTGGAAATTCAATAGTAACCGGAAAAGATTAGTCAGCCACACTAGCGTGTACGTACAAACTCAAAAGCCGCTAATATTGGAATAGTACTATATGCAGTGTAATAGGTCAACTTCACTTACAGTAAAGTTAACTATATTGTAAGTTAAGTGTATTGTTTATGGATTTACTACATTTTGTGTAAATCGAGTGTAGTATGCTGCACTTTACACTAGGGTACGGGCCAAGCAATTGACCATACAAATTATAGTGCAGATCAGCTAGCGGTCTACCAAACCTAAAACAATACATCCACCACTTGACCAATGCAATACTACTGTTGCTTCGACCACGATTCGAATTGACAACGTTGCAACGATCTAAGGCCTTACCAATACCTTCCTACTACTTTATCGTAAATAAATCATTAGAGGACTTAACTACAAAATATAAAGGTATCGTTTGCAACAGCGTTTCTTAACGCTTGTATATGCTCTCCCAAGGTTTTACTAAAAATCCAGCCTAAATAAATTCTTCGAATCCTATAGCCAAATATTCCCAACATGCTACCGTCATCACCAATCCTGAAAATATTTTTCTAAACTTAAACACCACAGATACACACAGAATTAATTAATTAATGAAAAAAAAGTCCTAATGACTATACTAAAGAAATCTTCAATACCAAAAAAAATCTTGGTAAACCTACATAAGAAATCCTTAATAAGCTACTCCACATATTGAAATTTCAATTGAATCGCCAATACTAATATTATTAAATTTACTAAGAATGAAGCACCTTTACGCGTAAAACTACCATTAATATCACCACCAGCTTTTTCCCTCCAAACTTCGCTAAAGGTAATTATCTTACCTACTGACTCATTCCATTCAAAAATATAAACAAGCCTAATATAGTTAACAAGCCCCTACATTTATTCAATTTATACAGAATGACTAATATCAATCATGTTAAGTTTACCAAAGAATGAGCAACTTGACGCGAAAACCTACCGTTTATATGAACAATGGCTTCGCCCCTCCCCCCTCCCCTAGGGCACCAACATCTACAAAGGTATTTATCTTACCTTTCAACACTTTAGATCAAAAAAAATTCAAGGAGCCGAATAAATAATATACTACTTTTCCTCTCGAAATATAGCTATAGTAAATACAAATTACATAACTAGTACAACTTTCGTAAAGATTTATAGAAGCAAGGAAAAGTATGACGGTAAGTTGGATAACCTTTGAGATATTAAGTTACGACTATTTATTTAATATCTTCGGTTTCATAAATATTGTATTACTAGTTTTTCACACGTTTTTTTCTAGTATTCCCACCGAATACGTTAAAAAATACAACATTTTTTGCTCATGAAATCTACGATAGTTTTGAAAGACATTTCAAACACTATATTCACCTTAGCTAATATTACATATATTAAAATATTATTCAATTGTTACATATGTTGAAAATTCAAAATTTTTTGCTACAAAAATAAATATTCTTAATTGTATGTTAGATAAGCTAATGTTTTACCAACAGATTATGGAGATTGGTAAAGCTGTGAAATAGATTTTACGCCAAAAGGTTTGCTAATCTATCACGAGATATAAAAGTTCAAATACGTTTTACAACACTCTAACAACATCTATAAATGATTTTATTTAGCTAATTACGATTTTTATTCGCGACTATAATAATACGGGAGTTAAGCTTAGCCGATATATTCCCTAAAACTCATAATATCATTAAATTGGACAACGATGTAATGTAATGATCACACTAAATACCCGTGAGTATATAGAAGGTGTCAGAGGGTTTATGTTATTAAGAAGGTAGCAGAGGTACTGAGTGAACAATATCGCAACCGTGCAAGTAATGATCAAAAGCCGTGAGGCTATTCAGAATATACTGAGACTGAATANTGTCAGAGGGTTTATGTTATTAAGAAGGTAGCAGAGGTACTGAGTGAACAATATCGCAACCGTGCAAGTAATGATCAAAAGCCGTGAGGCTATTCAGAATATACTGAGACTGAATACTTAGATTGACAACTGAAGAGCTATGAAGGAAATACTATCTATGTGGTGATGGCCGTGTCCTTATATCCTATGGCCTTCATACCATCTTCAGTGCTGAGGCTCACCGGTACTCACTGAGGCTCACCGGTACTCACTGAGGCTCACCGGTGCTCACTGAGGCTCACCGGTACTCACTGAGGATCATCGGTACTCACTGAGGCTCACCGGTGCTCACTGAGGCTCACCGGTATCTCAGCTACATGCTGGCCTGTTTCCTGACCCGCCAACGTGCTTGGGTCATAACGTATAAACACTACGTCTATCATTTACATCGATAGAAATTATGGAAAACCTCAATAGTTTGGGTAACACAAAGTTTGAGATTGAAAAATTGATTATAGATGCGCGCCTAAAGAATATTTTAAATGAAATTAAAATGAGCTCCATAAGTATTCTTATTTAAAAAACGTCAAGGAGTACTGAATTTATAGAGTAAAGTTGTTGTTGAAAATGTTATATTAGTATTGAGCGCTATTATAAGAAGGAAATATGTCACGTTGAATGCCTCTTCGATTTTGATTGGGAATATATTGAATCCGTCGTGATATTTAAAGTGATGGAGGCAATGAAGGAAGAAGAAGAAAGATCGTTTAAAACCATCGGTTGGCATAAAAACATTGGCTTTAAAATATCACAGTTAATAGCTGGTCACACCCAAATATATTTTCTGAAAAAATAAAAACCCTATTATTGGTATGAAAATGATAACCTTTAGTTTGTGTATTTATCTATCATTTGAGATTGTTACAAGAAAATATTGAAAGAAACCATGAAGAACATTAAGATAACGCTATACTTAATAGGTGGCCATTTTTAATACTTAGTATTTCAAAGGAATATTAATATCGCTACGGACATTGATTATACGGACATTGGTAAGGCTAGAGTGAGATTTGATCTTTGCAAGTGTTAAAGTACAAAAGATACAGTCTGTATGTAGGACTCAACACTAGATATGAGGAATACTCTGGAGATAAGTACTTCTACCTAAGTAATAAAAAATGGTATTCTCAAAGCTATAGGGGGATCGAGAGGGAAATAACAGCTAGTTTTAGATTTTTGTACAAGTATTTACTAGTAATAAGTCTCCATTATGATGATCAGGATCTATAAGGATTTACTAAACAATAAATAAAAATATTCTTCAAGTAAATTTTGTATATATCAGAAACTACAAACATGTACAATTTTCCCTTATATAGTAACTTCAACACATTATCAGTACGATTGTACTTTACCTTTTATTGAGTTTAATCCATAATTTTTATACTTTTTTGTCTAAATTAAAAAAAAAACCAATAATCTCTAGAATTTTCTCTGCCTTTAAGGATGCCCAAGGTACTGTTGTGACATCAGAATCCCCACAATTACGAATCTCACTCTTTCTACCATGAGGCTTATCTTGTGATAAAGATAGCATTGATATTTCTTTATCGAAAAGAACTATTATCTCTTTCGGCTTTATATACCCCTTTTATCCTCCAATATAGTTACATTCTTTTCGTTTCCTTGTAGTTAAATCAGACTACGACTTTCTTTTTACGCCTAGAAACCATATTACAAACACTAAAGCTTGATAGAGACCAGGATGAAAGACTCATCGATATACCCGTAACACTAAAATAAATTGAGTGTAATGAGTTTTTAACGTTACGTATAAAGCTGACAAGAAAAAAATTTCTAAAATTATCAATTTTTAAGACAATCTTAACTAAGAAAAATTCATATCGAATATCAATTTATACGATAAATTATCAGGTAAGCTTAAGGAACGGGTTTAGGTTCATTTATTAACGTTTGAGAAAAGCCTAGAATAAAACCGAAATTGGAAACGAAAGTAGAGACAGAATGAATGCCTGAATCAAATAAGAAGTTAATAGAAATCATGTTCGTATTTAATCTAGAAGAAAAATACAAAAAAAAAACGTTTTAACTTTAAATATGGGGGGTTATCATTAGGATGGAAATTGAAGTCATTAAATGTAGTAAAAATGTCAAAATTTACAATCAATTTATGGCTAACAGTAATTAAAAAAAGCGCAGTAAGGAATTAATGTTTCAATGTTTTCTAAACTATCTTAAAAATTAAGATAAGTATATTATTTACAGTAGCGAACGACTTGTATTTTTTTTTATTTGGATATATTTACGTGTATGTATCGATTATAGATCGGAAAGAATTTAAGAAAATTTACTTAACTATATTATAGTACAACGAATAATTCCTCTTTCTAGTAGCTTAAATTTCTCATTCCCTATCTTTGAGATTGAGGACTAGTTTTAAGCTTGTATGAAAGTATTTAGAATTTTTCAAGGTATTGGACCGATTTATCATTGATACATCATTGGAAAACTTCGTTTTTTACGCTTCAAACACTACTTCACGTCAACACTTTTCGTGCTGGTTTTTCAAAATATCAAAAGAATATTATCTGCCAAGTTCGTCAGGTTTAGCATATAAAGTACTTCCTCTAGTTTGTTTTAGCTGTAGTGAATTTAAATTTACGATATGAAGAATTCTTATAAGAAGTAATTGAAGGAAACCAGTTCCCTAGAAACTTCGAGGACTCTTGTTAGATATCCAGGATAAAACCAGATTGTAAAATGAGAACCAGGCGATTTCCACCTTTAAAGAGAAAATAAAAATAGATATATTGATCAATAACAGCGAATTCATAAATTGAAGAAAATAAATTTTTATTTATTTATGTAAAAGATACATAGAAAATATATGCTGGCTTGTTTATATACATCTACGGCCTGACAACAGCAAAGATCAATATAATAGAAAATTATCTGGCAATAAAAAGTAAGAACAAAGAAACTTTGTAACGGACTCTACTAAAGTTAATAACGGTAATATTAACTTCAAACATAATATGCATTTAATTCTATGGTGTTACCGTCTTAGTCAGATATTCAATTTGACTAGACTACTTTATTAACCTCTCAATATATATAAAACGGCGGATAAAGCTAATTAAACCAAGCTGTAAGTTGATATCTATAGACTAGGTATTTATTATTCAAATAAACTAAGTGAAAAAAGTAATTTGGCAAACTTAATTTACAAATAAAATACAAATTAAGGCCCTTAATAGACGATTAAGTATAAAGAGATAATTATCGCTAACAACAATATTCTTTAATACCATTTAACATGGTTTATAAGTCCTACTTAAGATCTATATGAAGCAATGTTTCAAAATCCATTATATAGACCTCGCGATATGCAACTATCTTCAATGAATAGGGAGAAGCTCTTATAAACCCATGTGTGAAACATACCCCTTTAGTATCTTAATTATTAAAACAAAGATCTCAGCAAACCTACTAGAGAAGTCCTGGAATAAATTATGAAAGCAATCCGTAAAATACTAAGATAATAACATTCTCAATACAAAAAATAGCTCACGAATAATAAAGGTCCAATCTTTTCCATTATTGATAGATCATCTAATATGACATAAAACTGGTGAATAATATAGATTATATAGGATTTCAAGTATCATGAACATATAATTTTTAGGAATCATAAGGAAAGTGAAAAAACAAGTTTTTATGTATATATATAACAACTGGGATTAGTAATAAAGATATGGACGATTATGAACTCACTGTAAAGCTTTATATAAATGGAATTATTCCGACCTCAAATAAACTCTTAGAGAAATATGTTAGGATTGAAACTGATGGAGGCTTTATGCTAAGTGTTTTTGAGTTTGTACTAAGAATAAACTTTGAGTTCAACCGAGTTAACGCAATGTTTTTTGAATTGATTATTGTTAATGACATTTAGTATGTAATTAAGAATAATCTGTGCGTGAAATCCTGATCAATAGTGATAGGAAAAATAAATAAAGATTAAAATAGAATTTGAACCCAATTTTAACCATTGAAAAAAAAGGCTGACGATTGGAGGTCTCTTTGAGAGTTTATGGTATTCAATATAAACAGAAAATATACCTCCAAAGGTTTCTGTAATACCGAGGAGAATATAAGATTTATTATTAAACTTATAAGAAAACTATTTAATTGGACTTAGGTATAAAACTTCGCGTTAAATACATAATAAAATATTATTCCTAACACATTCACGGGTAGCCCCCATATTTGTTTGTGTTTTTACTGGACTTGTATACGATGTCTTGATATCGCTGAAAAATACTCTGAATATCTCCCACCATAGCAAATGCTCAAATGGAAAAATGGATACCGCTTGCTCCTGGAGCGCCTGTAAAGAAAATCTGGCTTTTGAAAAAAACACTAAGGGCTTCATTAAAAGCGTTAGATAATTAGTTAGCCTCCGGTTAAAAAGGACTTCATTACGCATAAACCTCAAAGTTTCAATATTAAGACACTTTATAGGGCTCTTAACGTATAAAACCAAGACCTAAAGGTTCCTAAGTCTATATATAGGGTTTATAAACAGGATATTTTCGCCATTATCACTCTTGTCGACGAACAATAATTTATCAAGTATCGATTTTTAAAGTTGCATATCTCATCGTATACCATCGAAAATATTGTAGACGGGGGTCCGGATTTTTAATTAGGAAGATCTCACCTAATATCAAGCGAATTAGCTCACAGAGGCTTACGTACACTTTCCTTTACCACGTTAAAGTACATTATTACGTCGATTTTCCCCATCAATATACCGTCTCTTCATATTAAGCCGACTCCATATATCATTTTGAAACCCTTTATTCCGCTTATTTCATGAACTATATGGGTTATCATAATAGGCAAGAAAAATAAGCAGGTTTGTTTTATTTTGTATGAGGCTTCGCGATCCATTCACGGAATATAAAACATTTTTCGCGACCGTCTGAAGCACTATTCTTCCAACGAACTGCCTCTTAAAAGGCGGCAGAAAAGCGGATCTATGGGTCTTCATTAAGGTCTCAAAAAACCCTAAACATGATTTCAAAGGCTCTTTACTCCGATATACCCTCGTTAAACGTATCCAATTAAATTTATCGATTATTTAAATGGTGGAGAAAATAACTATAGAGTTCCTTGTTTTTTTTATTGATAGGGTCATTAAAATGAACTTTTTCTTTTTAAAATCAATACTGACGTTTCACTATTTTTTTGAAGGAAACTATTGTAAAATACACCAACTTCGATATACTTACGTATTGAAAAGGTATTTTCGCGTAATTTACCCGCGTTTCCAAAAAAATAAAAACCATACAAATCAAGTTATGAAAGTATAAAAAAAATTATCTTAATTATTTTTGAGTTAATTTACACCTACCTATTGACGAACAAATAGAATGTTAATATTAGTTTCATTACATGAATCGTTTCTTTCCTAAGGTTTATTAAGTAACTTTGCTTGTTTGGTTATAAAAAGTGGGCGAAGACGATGAAGAAGCGATATAGGCTTTAATTATACGTTAGGGGTTTCTTATAACAATATGTAAATTCGCAATGTATATTTTTGGTGTAATACCCTTACTATGTATTTTTGGTAAGTGGTAAAATTTCGAAACCACGTAAATAAGTGTTTTAATGTTCTTAATGTTTTAGCCTATTTCTTTTTATATACTCCGAAGGCCTATGAGTTTCGAACCAACAAAAAGGAAAATATATTTGATTTTAAGGCTCCAGTTGACATTGATTCAAACTTTTAGCAGAAGTAAATACAAAACGAAAGTAGCAGTCGAAACCCTAATTTAAAACGTTGTCAAAATATGCTTTTTTGTAAAGAATATTGGCCCGGTAAAAACGGGCCATTAAATGGAGCTTTTTTACATTAGTAGTTGTTAATAATTGCTTGATGAAATCGTAAGATAACCTGCTTTTTACACTCAAGCTTGAGAACTTTTAGCTCTACAGTCATATATGTAAATATAGCTCCTACGCATAATATTCCTTTACCAAAACCAATTACGCCTACGATAAACGAAGTCATCAACATATCAAGAATGTCGAATGTATATTGTACAAACCTCGAGTGCTCTACTGACCTAAAGGTTAATGCCGAAGGACCCATCTCATTCATAAAAAGTCAAAATGACTGTGAAATGTATGTGTAGTTGGTTTTAACGGCTAATAGAGATAGTTTCGTAACGGGTCACTGAATCCGTGGTAATATTCACGGAAAAAGTATTATAAGCTTTGAACCCCATTAATCGACCCTCGTAGATCACCTGGATAAGAAAAACTTAACGAGTTAAAACTTTCTTACTTGCTCGGACATAACCATTACTAATATTACAGAATATGAAACATATCGTTCCGATTATTAATATATGGACTTTACGATGCCCAACGCCGAAAATTAATACGGGGTTTATAATTATATAGATAAATGAAAACAAAATAGTTACCATATAATATGTTTTAATTCTCAGTTACAATGTTGAAAGTATTCATGTTATGAAAGTATAAAAAAATTCGTACATTAAACAGAATAACTGCCAAGAATTCATATTAATACACTCCGGTTACAATTTTTGTTCACCTATTCGTCATTGAATTAGAAATTTTTTTACGTAAGAGGTTTAACGCGAAATACCTTTGGTAAAGAAGCACCAGATATTTTTTATTCTAGATAAAAAGTCTTTTCAACCTTAATTTTAAGTTCATCGAATTCTAATAAACAAGTCTGATAATTGAGCGTCAACGAAATTGATATAAAAAACGTGTACTAGGATTTGTTAATTAAAAGGTTATTAATAGAAATTTATAACTAAGAGCCCGAGTTTTGAAGTATCTTGAAGGGGAATTTAGACGTCGTATATAATCAGCAGGAATCATTTTGAGATAATTTACCTTAAGAGAGAATTTTTCATAACTAGGCTTTTGTAGATGGCATACACTTTAATAGAAATGTGAGAGTTTTATCATACTTTTTTCGATACTTCTTCGACTTCATTTTCAAAAACCATAACAAGGTAAATACGGTGGTAAGAATCGGTTTTGATAATGGTTTATATTATAAGATGTTGTTAATTACCCTTTTTGATCTCGGGTTCTTTATAGTTCTAATAGTACCCGTTTAAGTATTAAAAATAGATTTGATGAGGTTCAATAATCCAATCGTTATTTCAGTCGCTATTATGTTACCCGTAACCGAAATTATGGACGCAGCTTCCGTATATACGTAAAAAGGCGCTTTCGCCCGATGATAAGTAAATGATTTGCACGCGGCAAGCAATCTCGCTACAAATTATGTTAAAATTAAAATTTAAAATAACTTTATTTATGGTTAGGTGAAAACTTTTTGCCGATCTTAACTTGTATTAATTTATTTGTTTAAACGTTAGCTTTAATACCGAGGTTTTTAATGTCTTTCAGGTAAAAAAGAAAGTGGATAGGGGATTTCAAGATGTGAAAAATTATAAGGCTAATAACAATCACTACCGTCGTTGATCCCAGTAAAGATAGCCTTTTTCTAAAATTAAAGTTAACCTTAGCTTTGCTAGCGTCCACGTAGTTAAGTTTCGTAATAATATTAGTATACTTTCGTAACGCGACGTATTACAAATATCTTCCGGTTAAATACTGTATTGCCCTCGTATACGGTATAATCCTTGAAAAGACTTTTTTCGCTTAACGGTTTCGAATAGTAAAAAGTTATATAGGTCCAGGGTCTTTATCTTTATGACAGCGGTAGTGGTTTTTACCTATAAAGTGGTATAAAAATACGTGGTCGGCTAGTTATTACGTGGCTTTAGGGTTAGTACCGGTACCAGTATTTTCGTGAAAGCCGATGGCCTTTGACTTATTTTCCTACTTTCTTTTTTATTTTAAGCGATAACTTGTTTAATATAGTTCTAGTAAGAAGTAAAAAAGAATCAAGTGTAATATATTTCTTCTTTTAGTTCGCGTTTAGCGGTAGTGTAACGTATTAACTAATAGCTTTGTTTGCCGTAGATCTAATATTTTTCAATATTTGGTATAAACTTGCTTAGCTTACTTGAAAATCTTAAGGAAGAGGAATAACCTTTTTTATAGGCAAAGGTCCGGACCTTTCGTTGGCCGTATTAGTTAGACCGTCCGTACTATCGATTAATGCAATACGAATTGGAAGGATCTTTTTCGTTACCAAATTTCGGAGATTATAGATATATATTAGTTGAGCCGGAAACTCGAGTCGTCACGGGTGTTATTGAGGAACGTAATTGCCAAAAAAAACCCTTTTTATGTGGTATTAAGGTATTATAAGGCGTATTCGAACTTTTTATAGCCCGTAACTGCTTGCTGGATCTGTTAGCGTAAGGTGCCTTCGCTAGCTCCTACGTTCCCCATTACTTATTGGCAAAGTATTAGCTTCTTAAGCATATGATTTAAAAGGTATATTGTACTTTCCGACTGTTTTTTGTAATCTAATATGTAAGACTGTAATAATCACACTAAATACACGTGAGTAAATAGAAAGTGTCAGAGGGTTTATGTTAGCAGTAAGGTAGCAGAGGTAACAAAGGTGCAATATCAAGAAGATATTTATTCATGTTGTAGAATGATCACTAGCCGCTAGGCTATTCAAGTTTGTAGACTGAATACTTAGATTGACAACTGAAGAGCTATGAAGGAAATACTATCTATGTGGTGATGACCGTGTCCTTTTATATCCGTGCCTTCATACCGTCTTCAGTACTGAACCGCTGAAGTCGATATCGCTTCCATCGGTCCCAATGTTGTCGACTGAACCGCGAGCGGTCTTGTCGGTCCAAACCCTAGCCCTGGGTGCTTACATAAGAGAGATCTCTGGCTTGATGTATTGAATATCAGACTTCTGATAGCGCAGCAGACCGCTAGCCTATTCCATGACCTGCAGTTGGTCCTTGTGTTATAACAAGTACGTGCTTAGCGGAGACAAAACGCGTAAAATAAAGACTGCTAATGCGACCAAAGGTATTGACATCGGCGCTTCACACCAATTAATTAAACAAAATCATCAAACCTCTCAAAGTCATCAGGTACCACCTCCCCTTAGCATTTTACTAAAAACCGCCCAAACCCTTAAAAACCTTACCCCTTTAAATTTAACTACGCGAGAGACTGCACCACAAATACTACTACAGGGCTTTACCCCTCGGGTCAGGCGACTAGTAGTTACCTTTAACACAGTGCCTCGAAAGCTTTAAAGCTTAAACTTCTAAAAAAACATTATTTAAGGTTAAGATAACTATTACGATATTCCTTCCGAACCTATCAAAATGGTTAATATTAATTACAAGTTTTGTAAGGACTTCACCAAAATTTTGAACGACGTAAAGAAGTATAACGAAAAGCTTTACAACCCCCTTAAATTTAAAATAATGCCCTTTTAAAACATTTCTAAATAGATAGAGGTTGCTCCTTTAGGTTTTTACTTTCTGTTCCTCAGAATCTTTAAAAGGCACCTCAGACACTATTACCTGACCTTCCTTATTTGAGCCACCATGTTGTGCGAAATTTATAACAACATAAATGGCTACTTTAAACATGACATTAACCTGAAGTAATATTATATAAACTGGCATATTATGAATGAAACTATAATGATAACAAAGAAAGAAGAGGAGAAAATACTAATGGATGTTTTTAACCAGATACTTAATAAGTTAATATTATGTTAAAAAGTAATAGGGAAAGCCTACGTTAGCGAAGCCACATTTCGCGAGTAGGTACGGGCGGCAGTCACGGGCGTCAATGAGTTCAAATACGCCTTACAACGATTAAATGCCACATACGAAGTTCTTCAGTTGTCAATCTAAGTATTCAGTCTACATATCTGAATAGCCTCACGGCTTTTGATCATTACTTGCACGGTTTCGATATTGTTCACTCAGCACCTCTGCTACCTTCTTGATAACATAAATCCTCTAACACCTTCTATATACTCAAGGGAATTTAGTGTGATCATTACAGAAAGGCTTATGTTAGCGAAGCTTCACTTCGCGAGTAGGTACGAGTAGTAGTTACGGATGTTAACGAGTTCGAATACGCCCTATAACTCCTAAATACCACTTTCGAAGAATTTTTTAACTAGTTACGTTCCTCGTTTGCCACCATGATGGTACGTGTACCAAACTCGCTTGGTATGTATTTTTAAGCTGGTAACTTCCTTAATGTAAATAAGTAAGATCTTATGGAAGTTAATTAAGTCGATCGTAAATACGGGCACCTATAATGTCAAAGGTTAAGTTTATCGACCTCAGCCCTAAACTGAAGGTAATACCTACGTTAACGCTAACAAACTTTAGACGAACTTGTTAACTGTAAGTACTATCGTCGTAATAGTGGTAAGATATGTTAGATTTGTAGTAAGTCTGGCTGCTGGATAACTCGGTATCCCCCCAATAAGCGTAATTAAATGAAAGTAATGTATTACGTCTAATACCCTATTACTTCGGAATAAGATTACTTGGATTGAGTCTTAGATGTTAAGAGATATAAGCAAATTTATGTTATTAACGCTTTTAAGCAGATTAAGTAGTACGAAGACACTGTTTTTGGTTCAGCAGCCCAATAATTAGCCGAATATACCTTTTTATACCGTTTAGGTGATGAAAACCCTTACCTTTGCTTTAATTATGTCCCTAATCCCTGATATACATTTAACCTTCACGATTGTTACGCGGATTATACGTTTTAAGGTATTATACAAGACACTGGGGTGGCAAGGTAATTAACAAGAGGCTATTCGTAGTATATAGTATTACAGAGGGAAAGAACTAAAGCTATTAAAATTAATCGTTACGATATTAGTAAAGCCAAAGTTGGCTTTGGCTTAGGCGAATAACTATCGTTATTAGGGATAACGGTAGTTTAAACTGTTAATAAAGCGATTAGATTTTATATCATCAAGTCCCTTACTACTTTCCTACTTTACTTAAAGGATATAAAAAATTTCAGCGTTGACGTTGACGTTAACGTAAACGAGCTGGTTAAGAATATCTAGAGGTTTTTACTCGTTTTTGAATGTAGTTACCTATAGTTTAATCTTTAAGGCCCGGAAGTAGTAGTATTAAAACTGACGGAGCTGGAGATATGTTAATTACACCGGTGTTTTGATTACCTAACTGTGAAGGAACTCTATAAAGACCCAAAGTCCGTAGTATGTAACGATATGGAATACTTTTCCTTTAAAGCTATAGAAAATTTATATTACCACTGTTAAACGTATACCTAAGCCCTCCGGATATTTAAGTTTATACTAAAAGATAATAAGGACTTCAATTATGAGATTTTTATTAATGTGTTTTACTTAAATAATAAGCCTGTTTTGACGTTGTTGATTTCGTAACTTTTTTTCACGAATCTAAGTTTTCAAAGTCCCTTTCAGCAAAGGATATGTGGAAAACGTTAAGGATATTGTGGATTAATACGTACCTAAGTCTATTTGACGTCGTCGTTTACAATACCAATACTAACTTTGTAGTGGTAGAGTTTCATAAGGATGTCAAGATAATGGATATTTAATAAAAACAGGTACCTGTAAAAGCCTACTAAATTATAGTAAAGATTAAAAGGTATACGCCTTATTTCGCCTAACGTTTAGTATTTTTACGTTAAAGATTCGAAGTTTTACGGATCCAGAGGTACGTTTACAAATGATAGTAAAAGGTCTTAATGATATCGTAGGCCCTAACGGTTCAATGTTAACGCTTTTAGTTTTTGGAGCGTATTGACGTTTAACGGGTGAATTTCCGCCTTCAGAAAATATTTAAAAACGTGTTACGGCATATAAAAAAGCTCTAAAGGAACTACAAAGGGAATTAGCTCGCCACCAGATGAATAACGCCCATAATACTAGGAATAATCCCTTCATAAGTGACTTACTTACTTTTCCATTATGAAGTAAAGTCCTCGTATAACGGGAGCTACGTGAATAGAAAGGGTTATATAATATATTAAGTATTAAAAATTTTAAATTAGTTGTTAAAACTGTTAATGGCTTTGTAATTTTTTGACCCCCCCAGGTTAAGTCTTATATTAGGGGTACTAATGATAAAGACCCTTAAGCCTCCCAAATAAAGCGACCGAGCTAATATGACCTTTCTTTACCCGTTATTGATAAACTAATGAAACGTTGCCAGCGAGAGATACACCTGGAAAAAAGGTATAACGTTAAATAGGAGAAATATACACCGTGGCGTATTTACAATACTACTTAGGTAAGTTAAAAAAAGAAAAACGAAGATTTTAAGGTAAAGCATAGGATATAAGAGATCATTAAGACTTCCAGAAAACCCTTTCAAAGAAGGGATAAAGTCGAGATCGACAGTTTATTAATCCGAGAAGTTGTATAATTTATACCGAAAACCGAGTTTAATCTTTAAAACTCGAATATTACGATTTTTAAATCAAGGATTATTTACGAGGTTAAGGGTAAGAATACGGGGCGTCCGTACGAAAAATCACGACTGATTGTTTAAGGATATGGTAATAAAGATAAAGACTAGATCCTTTTGAAGTCGTTAACGATATAGAAAATTAATCAATATTAAGTGGTTACCTTAGTAACAAGTTTCTCAACTAGGACTAAAGGTAAATTTATACTTAATAATTGTAACATTACGTAAACCTATATATAGGTAGCAAAGGATTTATAAAGGATTGTATTGCTAGAATTACCGTAGGAGTTACGTGTTATTTACCCTTTAGGAACGGTAATATAGTGTGTTAAACTATTATATAGGTTACTAAAAGTAGGTATTTACTGGTTTTTAACTTACTAGTCGTATTTTAAATCCCGTTTAACGATAAAGTCGTTACTATACGATCCGTAATTACCGTTAATATAAGAGAAGAACTTTGTTATAGTGGGTATATAAACGGACGATGCTCTTTTCGTTGGAATAGCTAGCTTTATAATACTGAAATACAAATGATCTAGGACTTTAAGTTTTGAAATTACAAGCCGGTAACGACGCTAACGGAAAATAATCAACTTGACTTTAATAAATCGTTAATATGCATGTTTAGTGTTAATTCCGGCCTAAGCTTTCACCAAAAGAAAAGTACAAATACTAAAGGATGAAAACTTTAATCGACTGAATAAAAGTTAAGAATGGCAGATCCAAAACCTAGACTACGGAATTAATATAATGCTAATCGACAGCTTAAAGGCTAAATGAATGATCTTTACGGAAGGATTATTTGTAAATAACACCGACTTGTTTTTATAGATCAGCTTTCTAATAACCTTCGTTAATAAAGATAGGCGGGAAGACCAGTTTAGTATTACCGGCAACCTAATTTACTAAACCTTTATTAAATGTAAAAGTATTATACGAAGTGTATTGGCTTCTGAGGTTTACAGTATAATAGATGGCTTTAACGTAGGTATAGTACTGTAGAAGACCCTAAATAACATTACCAGGTAGCTAAGGATTCCTCCTATCCCGGTGGTACTCTATACCGACTTAAGGAGCCTTTTAAAATACCTTTTAAAGCTCGGAACCACTAGTGAAAAGCGCTTGATAATCGACGTGATAGCACTCCATAAAGCCTACAAAGGGAGGGAAATTGAGGAGTTCCGATAGATCGATGGTAAAGACAACCCTACTAACGTTATAATGTAAGTATCACTAAATAAAGCCTTGGAAAGGTCTGTAGACAGTCATCGGCTGACTATACGTATCAAAAGATATGTATAGAGAACGCCCAGAAAGCTATGTGAAGGCGGACAGGAATGTGCTAGCAGATTGGAAGACTATTAGGGGATTAATAATAGTAATCTGTTTAAGTGGTATAGTTGAAGTCAAGGCTTGTAAAGATTTGTAACGTAAAAACTTTTTATAGGAGGTAATGAACTCGAACATCGGGGCAACAGGTTAAATGGGGTTAATTTTTATGTGATTGGGTGTAATACATTATGGAAGTGAATTGGAATTAACAGGGGGTACGAGGCTGCTGTTTAGTACTAATCAGAAAGAATTGGTTAGTTATACTGGTGTACGCACGCTGAAACTGAAAAGCCGCTAATGTTGGAATAGTATTACATGCAGTTCAGTAGGTTAACTTTAATTGTAGTAAAGTTGACTGTACTGCAAGTGTCTTGCTTTGTGGAGACTTACCGCATTGGGTGTAAGTCGAGTATAGTATACTGCACTTCACTCGAGGGTAGGGGCCAAGCAATTGGCCATACAAATTACAGTGCAGACCGGCTAGCGGTCTGCCAAAACTAGAACAATACATCTACCATCTGACTACTACAATACTACTGTTACTTCGACCAATCGAATAGATAACGTTGCAATGTTTAAGGCCAACCAACATTTATCTTAAAAATACGTTAATGACTTATCTTACCTTATAATTATTACGAACCGCTTATGTAAATCCATAACCCTCGAGGTTATAATTATTATAAACGTCGAAGCTTACGCGAAACAGTTTTTAAATTATTATTAGCGATTTCATATGATTTCGCGTAAGTTTGTTCACGACCGTAATTTCAATTAGACTAATAGGTTTTGAAAACGACTTTACAACCTAATTAGTGTAAAATAACGTTTGAGTATTACCTTTTATCCCGAAACCGATAACGTAACCGAATACATAAAATAAAAAGTCTTTACGTATTTACGTTTTTTCGTCGTTTATACTTTATTCGATTGAAAACGTTTATTACCCGGTTATTAATTAACAATAAATAATAAAAATACGATTACTATTAGTTTTAACCCGTTTTTTTTATAACTTACGGTTATTACGTCGATTTTATATAACCGGTATAACGTTTTCTCGTGCCGGCTACAATATTACACGTAAAAGTTAAAAACTTTATTAAATGGATCCGAGAAACTAAGAAATTCGTATAAACCGTAATATAGATTACCTAATTACATATAAAGGATGTGTCTACTAAACGGCATTCCCTTTTAAAACGTTATCTAATCGTCGACTACGTTTAACTTGTCCTTAAAAACTATAAACCAAATCAATTTTTTTTAAATATTTAGTTCAATTGAAAATGAATATCGAGTCACGCATGTAATCGACTTTTAAGTTGTTAAACTTAATATACCGAGCGGAAAGCACCCTCGAGTTTATATAAATTAATTCGTACGAGACGTTTCGGATCCACTTCCAAAGCAGTATATGCGAGACTTTTAACCGCAAGTCATGATTATTAAAGTCGAAGAAGTCAAGGTAAAATTAAAATAATAAATCGAAAGTATATTAAGGGCCCGTAATAAACCCTAAATAGAACGGACCCGATTTTATAACTAATCGAAACGGTAAGTTTTAATTAAGTAGGTAGGTTATATAAACGGAAAATAAAAGCCGCTTTTAAACTTTTCTAAATACCGTAATACTTAATACCTTCGAATCGTATTATGAATTAACGAAATATAACGATAAGTCTTTACACTCAACCTGTAAATGGGCCATAATTTATACATTACTTTACAAATGAAACAACGTATAAACTGATAACGAACGGGTACTTCACAAACGCATTGATATTGACAAAAAATAAAAACGAACAACTACGACCAGGTTTACTTAAATTTATTTTCGAAATCCTAATTGAAATCCTTACCTATCAATTTCTTACCTATTTTAATAAGCCAACCTTATTTGATATTTATACAACCCAACTTAATATTAACGTACTACAAAACCTTATTAAACTTCTATATCGTTTACAATAACGCTCCCTAGCTATTCGTTAGCCGCGTCCTCCACGTTTTCACCTTATTGAGAGAAGCTCATTCAAGCATTAAGTTCCTTATTCATTAGTTACACGGCCCGTAAGCCCCTAAAGTGTACAGGAGTAGCGGGGACAAAACCCACCCCGCTTCGGGTGTCGACCTTACATTATGTAACAAAATGTACTCTTTTAGCTTTTTATACAGCGATTACCTAAATTTACACGGTTTTTAGTCGCTCGTTAAAACTTTTAAATAGACTTGTAAAAACGTGGATTTACCCCGATCATGAAAGTCGAATGCTACACACGCTTTGAACAACTCCTAAACGGCCTTATTTATATAGAAATTCAAATTTAACGACGTATAAGTATAACCCAAACTACAGCCTATAACTGTAACAAAATAAAAGCGATACTGGATGCTAGTATCCAACCACTTATTAGCAACCCAATCGTAACTATTAGGATGACTTGCCTTTAGTCTTTTAACAAAATTTCTTAGGGTTATACGCCATTTTATAAATACATTCGAAACACGTTTATTTTCGAATCCTATTAGGGTACCTGTGGATAGCTGGTAACATAAGGAACTTTGTACTCGTTAGAAAAGACTGAATAGCTTCGAAAAATATAACTCATATTTCTAATAACTTTATCCACTTCAACAACGAGTTAAAGATTTATCGTATCGATATAAAGGGTTGTAAAGCTTAAATTATAACAACGGCAGTGACTATAAGGCTAAAAGTAGTAATATTACACGATAATACTATATTAAAGGCTAAAAATACTAATATTATACGAAGAGGTTAAGGGTTAAGAAGCGAAAAAAGTTTTCGTTTTTAAATCTAAAAGTTTAGGGATTATTTATAAGGGGGCGTTGGGGTACCTTCCACTTAACGTTCGGCTTAGTATGGCCTAGTACTTTCTACACGGTACCGTGAAGTTTTGAAAGGCGCGTTTATTTTCTTTGTATTTACGACGCTATGTTTAAAAAAAAAGAAGAAAAAAGGAAGAGAGAGAGAGAGAGAGGAGGGAGTGGGGAAGGGGGGGGGTATCTTTAGGGGTGATATTATAGGCTAGTGCCTGGCTAGTATTACTAGAGATCCAACTCTGGTAGTTCTACACACTCCTACAATTCTCCATAGCAGGGAGGAAGCCGCTTAGGGACAAGCTTCCACACGTCACGTGACTTGGGAGAGGGTTGCACCATCTTCGCTCTATAGCCGCTCCCTAGCAGGGGCTTCTCTTTCCCTTCTTCATCGAGGTTTATAGACAAAGTCCAACCACCTTGAGCGACAGCTCCAGCCATAGTCCCTTTACATATAGGAGCAATTACATTCCACATTCTTAAGTTCCCTACCTCTTTCCTTCCTTACTTAAAAGATATAAAAACTTTCGGTGTTAAAGTTGATGTTGACGTAAATAAACTAATTAAAAACGGCTAAAGGTTTTTACTCGCCTTTAATTAGGGTTACTTATAGTTTTATCTTTAAGGCCCGGAAATAATAGTATTAAACTTATCGAAACTGGAGATATGTTAACTATACCAGTGTTTCCATTATCTAAATATTTACAAGCTATACAAAGTCTTGAAATCTAAAAAGCATAACAATATAGAATACTCCATATTAAAAGCAATGAAAAGATTTTACCACCACTAATAAACGTATACCTAAGCCTTCCGGAAATTTAAGTTTACGTTTAAAAACGAGAAGGATTTTAACTACGAGATCTTTGTCGATATATTTTATTTAGATAATGAACTTATCTTTCATTTCGTTCATTTCGCAACCTTCTTTCACAGGGCTAGCGTTTCGGCAAAGGATACATAGGAAATATTTAGGATATTATAAATTAACACGTACCTGTAATTATCTTACGTCGTCGTCCTCAATACTGGTATCAACTTTACTACGGTAAAGTTTTTAAAAAATACCAAAATAATGTATATTTAATATAAACAGGTAATTGTAAAAGCTTAATAAATTATTAAAAAGATGAAAAAGGTATACGTCCCACTTCGCCGAACGTATAATATCCTTACGTTAAAAATAAAAAGTTTTACGAATCTGAAGGCATATCTATAGATAACAGTAAAAGGTCTGAACGATATTGTAAACCTCAACGGCATAGTTCCAACGCTCCTAGTCTTGAAAGCGTACCAACGCCTAACAAGAAAATCTTCGCCCTCATTAAGTACTTAAAAACGCGTTATGGCCTATAACGAAGTTTTAAGGAAACGACGAAGGGAATTAACACGTCGCTAAATTAGTAACGCCCCTAACATCAAAAACGGCCCTTAAACAATCGATATACTTGCTTTATCGTTACAAAGTAAAGTCCTTATGTAACGGAAGCCGGTTAAATAGAAAATCCCGTAAAATATATTAATTATCGTTAACTTCGAAGTAGTTTTGAAACTACTAACGGCCCTATATCTTTCCCAACTACTTAGGTTAAGCTTTTAATCAAAGCTACTGATGATCAAGACTCTAAAGCCCCTTAAGCTAAACAACTGAGCTAATACAAACCTCTTTTACCCGCTATCGATAAGCTGATAAAATTCCTCTGGCGCGAACGACCTCCGAAGAAGAGGAAAAACGTTGAAACGGAGGAATATATACCGGGACACATCTATAATACTACTAAGGTAAGTAAAGAAAAAGGATAACGAAAACTTAATACTAAAGCTTCGAACATAAAAGATTATTAAAACTGTAAGCAAACCCGTTAAAGAAAACAACAAGGTCGAGATTAACAGTTTATTAACCCGAAGGGTTATATAATTCGTGCCGAAAATCGATTTCAATCTTTATAACCCAAACGTTACGATCTTTAAATAAAAAATTATTCATAAGGTTAAAGGTAAGATTATGGGGCGGTCGTACGAAAAATGACATCTAATCGCTTGAAGATCCGGTAATAAAGGCAAAGAATAAATGTTTACATAGGCGCCAAAGAGTTACAGAATAAATTAGCGTTTGGTAATCGCTTCAATAACAATTTTACTAGACAAAAATAAAGGCAAGTTTACACTTAATATCTGTGATATAACGTAAGCCTATACGTAATCAGTAACGGATTTATAACGGATCGTACTACTAAAACTGCTATAAAAACTCCATACCATCTACCCTTCAAATACGGTAATAAGTTATATCAAACCATTATAAGAATTAGTTAAAGCTGACGTCCACTGGTTCTTGACCTTTTAATTGCACTTTAAATCTCAGTTAGTAATAAAGTTTTTAAAATACTACCCGTACTTACTAATAACGTAAAAAAGAAACTTCGGAGTAGTAGATGATTAGACTAACAATACCCTCTTCGTCGAAACGACTAGCTTTATGGTACTGGAAAAATAAACGACAAAGGACTCCAAGTTCTAAAATTGCAACCCGGTAACGACACTAACGAAAAACACTCAACTTAACTTTAATAAATCGTTAGTATGCATATTTAATATTAATATCGGCCTTAACTTTCGCTAAAGTAGCTAAAACACTATTTTAGCTATAATTAACAAAATGAACGAGGCTAATGCCTAATTGTACATGAATTTATAGCGTTCCCAATGCAACTATATTACTACATTATTCTAAGCGAAAGCCTTTTACGACCTATTTATTAAGACAAAAATACAAGCGTCAACGAATAAAGACTTTAACCGGATAAACAAAAGGCTTAAGTAACAAATACGAAACTTAAACCGCGGAATGAATATGGTTCTAATCGACCTATCGAAAGCCAAATGAATAATCTTCACAGACGAATCATTTGAAAATAACACTAATTTATCCTTACAAATCGATTTCCTAATAACCCTCGTTGATAAAGACAAAAGGAAAAACCAATTTAATATCATCGGCAACTTAATTCACTAAACCTTCGATGATTGTAAAAGAATTATACGACGCGTATTAGCTTTAAAGGTCTACGATATAATAGCGGGCTTCGATATAGGTATAACAATATGGAAACCGCTTAACCTTATTACAAGGAAGCTAAAGATTACTTTTATTCCGGTAATAATCTATATCGACTTAAATAATCTCTTCGAATACCTTGCGAAAATCGGGACCACTAGTAAAAAACGCCTGATAATCGACGTGTGAACACTCTGCGAAACCAACAAAGGGAAGGAGTTTAAAGATTTCTGATGAATAGATGGCAAAAATAACCCCGCTAACGCTATAACGAAAGCATCATCAAACAAGGTCCTGAAAAGGTTTGTAGATAGCAATAAGCTAACTATATAAATCGAGGGCTACGTTAATAGGTCTTCTGGAAGGCCCGAATCACGTAACAGTGGATAGGAATATGTTGGCAAACTAAGGAAACTACTAGGGGATTGATAATGGTAATCTTTTTAAATGGCACAGTTAGAGGAAAGGTCTGTAACGAAAGAACGTTTTGTAAAATTTAATAAACTCGAACCTCGGAGCGACGGAACATTTTAGGTCAAATAAGGTCAATTTTCATGCAATTGGGTGCAATTCAGCATAGGAGTAAACTGGAATTAACAGGGGTCGGGACAGTTGACGAGGGGATAATTCAATAGTAATCGGGAAAGATTAGTCAGCCACATTAATGTACGCAGGCACAAACTAAAAAGCCGCTAGTGGTAAAATAGTATTACATACAATACAGTAGATCAACTTTACTTAGAGTAAAGTTGACTGTACTGCAAGTGTATTGCTTTCTGCGGACTTACCGCATTGAGTGTAAATCGAATGCAATACGCTGCACTTCACTCTAGGGCACGGGCCAAGCAATTAACCATACAAATTACTATTCAGACCGGCTAGCGGTCTGCCAAACCTAGAACAATACATCCAGCACTTGACCAATGCAATAATACTGTTACTTCGACCAATCGAATCGACAACATTGAAATATCGAAGACCTACTAATACATTCCTTAATATCACCGAAAAATCATTAAATAGCTCTTGGTATGAATAATACTTAGTAAGTAAAATCGATAACGCACGCCTTTAACGCGTTTATAAAAGATACTCGGCTTTTATAAAAACATTAAAGGCCTTAGAAAAACTGTTAGGCAACTGGTTTGCCTTCGGTGAAGAAGAAAGCGGCTGCATATCAACTCTAATATTTTAGTGTTAAGGTACTTTAAAGGACCTTTCGCATACAAAAGTACGACTTAAAGATATGTGAATTCGTATACCTAGCCTATAAATAGGCTATTGAAGTTTTCGTTTCTTATTTAGACGGACCCGACTATATTAAATGAACGTTTTTGCATTACGTATCACGGTTTACGTAAATAAAGAATATAGTGGGCGAGGCTTACGCTTTCACTTATGGTATTGTTTAATAGTTTTCGATTCATTTACAAAGTTTTACCGTTTTAATAACCCATTCAAAAGGCTTTCCCCAACTTAAAGCAAACTGGTTCACAGAGTCGTACGTATATTTTTGTTATATCACTAGCTTATATTATTACGTCGATATTTCACATCCATATGTCGGCCTTTCATAATACGCCGACACTTTACATTCCTTCGAACTTTTTTATTCAACCCGTATAAGGTGTGAATTAGGCTATCGTAACTGGTAGAAATAAAACGTTTGTTATTTTGGTCCCGAAAGTCGTTTTCATCGTTTATGTAAAGGCCGCAAAATACCGTGATGAATCTCCCGAAATACCACCTCTCCTAACAAATCAGCTATTCAAATATAGCGGAGGAAACAGATTTAAGGGTTCTAATCAATATTTTGAAAAGAATGAAACGCGAAGTCAAAAACTATACCCTCAAATATACTTATATTGAACATATATAACAAAACCTATTGGGTATCAAATTTAAAAAAAACTTTTGCGAGATTTCTTAATCTTCACGATGATTTCGCCGTTGGAAGTAAGTTCTTTTTTAAAAAATAAAAAATCGATGTTAATGTTCCCTCAATTTTATAAAAGAATATTCGTTATCTAGTACAAATTTCAATGTGTTTACGTTGGAAAAAGGGGTTCCCATATTTATTTTTTTGCCAGTTGAATAGATGTTAATCGAGGATTTTGTGATGATTTAATTAAAAATGGTAGTTCAATGTTATAATCACACTAAATACCCGTGAGTAAATAGAAGGTATCAGGGGGTTTATATTAGCAGTAAAGTAGCAGAGGTAATAAAGGTACAATATCAAGAAGATGTTTGTTCGTGCTGCAGAATGATCACTAGCCGTTAGGCTATTCAGGTGTGTGGACTGAATACTTAAATTGATAACTGAATAACTATAAAGGAAATACTATCTATGTGGTACTGACCGTGTTCTTATATCTCTATCCTTCATACCGTATTCAGTACTGGACCGCTGGAGTTGCTTTCGATCCCATCGGTCCTGTATAATCGACTGGACCGCTGTCGGTCCCATCGGTCCTTCCCTGTCCGGGGTTGCTGACATAAGAGAAGTTCCCCGCCTGATTCTAGACTTCAGGCTTTCTAGTGGCGCAGTGTTGCATACTGGCCTGCTTCCTGGCCCAACCTCTGTCTGGGTTATAACATTCAAGCCGAGTTTACGCGGGTTTATGAATACCCATCGACAAACAGTTAAAGCGTTTATATGGATTAATAGACTAGATTATTTTGTAATGAAGGCCTATTAATTTTTTAATTTTATTTAGTAATAACGAATGGACAACAGCAATGGTTAAAATATATAAGATTTAATTTTACGAGAGGAGATATTTATAGTAGTATATAAACCAACAATATATTAGTCTGGTTCAGTACCTTCATTACGTGGTTCCAAAAAGAAATCACGTTTCAAAACCGTAAAAATCAGCGATTAAATATTTTGACTATTATGATTCTTTAATGTCGATATACTCAGATTACCTAAAATATTTGAAATGGAATAGAGTAAAGTATATTCGAATTTCGGGGCGCCAGTTCAAAAGGATATACTTTTTTAACAAAAACCGATGTAATACAATGATTATAATCAAAAACCTCACTAAAAAAGTTAAAACGGCTGTTTCGGTTGTAATAAACGCCAGTCTGGTAAAAAGAAGATCGGGAAATCAAACTTCATTAAATGAATATCTGTTAATATTTTGTTAATAAGAACGAGAAATAATCTTTGTTTTAAGATTGTACATATAGTATCTCCCTCCCAATAACTTCACTGATAGTTACCGCTATTTCTAATGATATACTCATGCTAATTCAGTCACGTTTACGGTAAAAGACGCAGTAGATATATTAGAAACTCCGGTTATACGTTCGCTGAACCCCGAAGGCTTTTCCGCATGAACTATGAATACCAAACATAAAGTTCTTTTCGTATATGACTTTCATAATTTCAAAAATTATACGAGAGCCGTTTGAAACATAGGGGATGACTCTTGTATTATAAGTTTATTAATATTAGGTATAGTATCTGATAGAGTTAACATAGTTATCAAAACCAGTAGATTGATTGAAATGATTTTGAAAATTACGGAGGCCATTATTGAAGAGTTTTGAAATTTTCGTAACCCGGTTACAAAATATAACCGCTACTGCGGTTCAAGTTTTACATTCTAAGATTTTATGGATAATACAAAAGGCTACGTTTATATTCGATTTTCTCTTTTTGATTACGGCTTAAATACAATAGTATATTTTCGTCAATTACTTAAATTGAACTCATTTCACTAATTGAAACTCTTTTGTCCACTCGGATACAACCGTTATCATCATTTCGAAATTTTGGATATACATATTTTAATGATGAAGAAAACAATTGAATGTTGTCAAAAGCCGAAAATGAATTCCGGGAATAGAATCGTGTAGATAAACATGAGTAAATAACTATATAGTAATAAACTTCGTTTAAAAATTACGTTTCAAAGAATATCAACGTTATTAATATGTAATAACCTTGGTTCAGTATCAAAAATATGTTATGGACTCAGGCCGTTGGCCATTAAGCCTATAGGTTACATGAATGTGTACGCAACGGTATGGGCAGTACCCGGACTGGGCCCAGCCTGGGTGCGGACCAGGCACGGTCTGGGTACAGGCTGAGTACGGTCCGGTTAGAAGCCGGGCACGGTCCGTACATGGCACGGGTAAAGGCAAGTAACGGGTTAGGTATTAGTTTTGTCCAAAGGTCTTGTATATTAGGCTATGGTAACCTTTTCTAATCTTCCTCCGCACCTCAATAGTAAATCCCATTTAGCATTTACTTAGTTTATTATTGTAGGTTGAATAAGCATATATTATTGAAGTTTCATTTTATCTTTTCAAAAGAAGATTACTTATAACAACCGAATCAATAATAAATGTTAATAATTCGGCGTTATATTTTAACGTTATTGGTAAAAATAAGCCGTCGGCAAATACTTAGTCGTTTACTCTTATTAATACGCCTCTTATTTTTTCGAAGCCAACTTCAACCGATGTCTTTCGCTTAAAATATGCCGTAAATTCTATCGCGTCGGCTATAAAATAACTGTAACAACCGAGTTAATCGACTTTACTTATCGACCTTACGTCCGACTTCGCTTAAGTCATCACTAAAATTTAATAATGCGAAGCCGAATTAACCGCGACTCGTGTTAGGTTTTTATCGGTTTTGGGTGGGCGAAAACGATATAACTAACTATAATTCGACAGATTTATTTTCATGTAGGCGATAACGTATCAAACTATTGAATTTATACTAAAAACAAATAAGACATAAATTAAAAAGAGTTGGTATAGGTTCCTCTATATATAGGAATATTATATGGAGACGGTAAAGTAAACGGTTCCAGTATATTATGAAATCGAAGGATACTAAGGTATATATAATATAAAGCAGTTTTTAGATTTCATTGAGACGGCTTTTAATAACCTTTATCACTCGGATAAAGTATTAATCAAATTCGAAAATTTGGTTATAAACGATAAGAACCTATAAATATTATTCATTACTAGGTTCGAAATACGTTTAACTCAAGTTAGTAGCCTAAATTAGCTTTCGGCCGTAATTTTTCATTACTTACATTTCTACGTATCGGTACATATTCGCGATAAATTTATCACAATAAGTGTTAATTAGGTGAATTATATCATAGTTTTAACGAAGCATCGCGAATTCGCCGACAAGTTAAAGTTTTTAAATTTAAAACGGAGTTTTAATTATTAACTAATAAAACTCGTCCAAATTCAACGACCGGATAATAATACGGTTATAACGGAAGTTTACGCCTTTTAAACGCCTTCGTTGAAGTGTCTCAATAATTGCGGCTAATTACTTCAATATCGCGGTTAGTTATTTTAATAAAACCGCTTAATACGCGTTTTAAACTAAGGACGTAAGGTGATGTGGGCGATAATAAAGGAACGTTAAGTTAAACTTATTTTAAAACGTTACGTATGTTATAATTTATCGAATTATCCTTAACGTAGCTACGATTTCCACCCGATATTACCTTTTACATAGATATATACGGTCCAAGTCGACAGGGTAAAAAAAGGTTTTTTATTAACGGCGATGGAGAAAGCCCAATTCCTAAATATTGTTTCGTTCAGGGGTTATATAACCTTAACTACGTAATTACAACATGACGTAAAAAGGAGTTTAATTTAATCAAAGTACGTATAAACGAAAAAACATTCCTTATCCATATAATTTCTTATAATACCTACTTTTTAAATACTTAAACCTATTTTAACTATAATTCTTATTATATTGTAAATAAAGCTTGAATATAAAGGTTAAAGATAAAGCTAATTCGGCTATTATATTCGCGAAATCTCGATACTATATTAGAGTTACGTCAAAATAGGCGTATTACCTGAATATCTAAGTTTCGTATAAATATTAAGAAATAGTTGAACCCGATATTAACATATATTATTTCCGGAATAACGCGGTATATAATTTTTGGAATATTTTAAATATAAGCGGTAGTCGTTTAGTATTTTAAATTTTAGGAGGCTTAGTCATTAACGTAATAATAATATGCTTTGAAACGAGAAATACATAGGGCGTAAGAGGTTCTGTTTTCCTTAGATTAACATAACGTTTGTACCGAAAAACATAACGTACGGGGCACTCGTTTCGGATAACTTATATTATAAGCCTTTACAAAATAACGCGGATATATAAACGACGGCGACGATTATGGTTAGAGGGAAAAAATAGTTACGTTTTTTACCGGAATTAGCTAAATTCCGCAACCTATTCAATAAGAATAAGCTTATAACCCTATCCTTATATAAGGGGAAACTCGACTACCACCTTTATATTAAACCTAAAGAGGATAAAATTACTAAAATGACCCTAAAAACCGTTATAATCGATAATACGAAATTTATTTTTCAAACTTCGAAGATAAGTTACTAAGTTAATAAATAAAGTTTAAATTCAAATAAACTTTTTATCGATGGTAACTCTGGTATTACTTATTTGTAAACTAGGGAGGGAGATAACGGTTTTATATCGACTACCGGGTATTAAATGAAATTATAAAATAGAATTGTTTTACTTTACCTTTAATTAACAAGAACTTACATATGTTATCGAAATCGATATAACTTACCAAATTAGAAATTCGAATGGATTTTTACCATATTTAAATAATACCAAGGGAAAAGCAATTAACGACGTTTCGTATATGGTTAGGGTTATTGAAAATAGTAAATTATCTCTTTTAGGCTAACGGAAACGCCGGCAACGTTACAACAATATATTAATTATATAATAGCGGATATCTTCAATAATATCGTTATAATGTATTTAAACGAATTCGTGGTTTTTTTTGAGGTAGTAAGTAATATTATATAACGAAGTTCATATAGTTTGAAAAGTTTTCGTAATATGGGGCTAAATTTAAATTTTTAAAAATATGACTTCATAATTAAGAAGGTAAAATACCTAGGCTTTATTATAACGGTTAAGATAGGTATTTAAGCCGACTCCGAAAAAGTCCGGATAATTCGCGAGTAAACGTTATTACGTATGGTTCGGAAGGTTCGAAGCTTTTTAGGTTCTACTAACTTTTATCGTAATTTTATTAGTAATTTTTCAAAGTTAACGGATTATTGCGTCCGCCTAACAAAATAAGCTACTTGTTAATCTTAGACGAAGCGAGAAAAAAAAATGTTCTAAACTTTGAAAGATAACCCCATTACGACCTCTATTTTGATATATTAAAATTTCAATCGGCTAACAATAGTAAAAACCGATTTTTGGATACAGCATTAAAAGAGTATTCATCGTAATGAGACAAGGATAGTATTTTAAAACTAGTAACTTACTACTCTATACGATTGACGGATACGAAACGTAACTATATTATTTACGATTAAAATTTCCTTGCGGTAATATCTTATTTGAAGGCGTAGTTTTACGAATTACGTAGTATCCGTATAACGTTTACGATTTCAATGGGCTATAAAGTATTAAAGTATTTTTTTTACTATAGTTAGTTTTAAAAAGTTAGGCTTAATAAGCTGAAGTTCTTTTCCTTTTTAATGCCATCTATAGTATAAGCTCGCAACTTAAGGCGCCCGCCTGGATACATTAACCCGTAAGTTACAAAGGATGTCTGAGGTTGAAAAACGCCGCGTACGGGTTTTTTAGCCTATTTCTATTATTATGTTGAACGTAGTATTAATAGAATTATATGTTAAAATATAAATTACGGTGGGTTATGTAAAAGAGTTTGACGAAACGGAGGCCTGGTTATTAAACTACAACGATATGTATTTTGAAGGTGGGTTGAGGGCTTTTGATGGGCCGTTAAGGGCGGTATCGCCTCAAGCCCAGCCTACTCCCGGGTCGTTATTAGAAATAACATTAAAGGATTTTAATACGACGGTATCGGCGGTACTACCGCGGGCTCGACCCGAATTAGGCCTGTAGGTATTGTTAACGCCGAGTAATTACCTTATTTTTGGCCAGGGTACGTCAACGGAATTATAAGACTAAAAAGTGGCGAACAACCCGTTATATAAGGTCCGCCTTTAAACAGTTATCAAAAGCTTTAAACGCTTCCCACCTAAAGTAAGACAATTAATATAAATTACAAATTACGAGAACAAACCGCGGGGCTTATTGCGTTGTTATAATCGCTTATAGATATCGAATGAAGAATTATTAATGACGAGAATTTTATAATAAAATTATAACTTGTTTATTATAGGTTATATGGATAAAATGATTTTATTTTGCTTTTTTTGACGGAATTACTATTCAAAGGGAATAGTCCAAAATATTCGATGTTTATACTGAATATATACGTAATACAATGGAACGAAACCTCGTCGTAGGTCTCTTTTAACCTTTTCCGATTCTGGACCGGTATCAAACGTATATTTTGATCAACTTCATAATCGACTTACCAACTATTAATGAAGGCCTTCAATATTTACTTATTCTTACGAATTTCCTTTTTAAGTTTATTCAATTGAAAGCTATATATTTGTAATTGCAGATACGTATTGGGAACGTTTCCTGAATATATAATAGAGATTTCATAGATTCCTAACTTTCATTATTAATAACCGCTGTTTTTATTAAATAAACGTATTCAAAACAACTCTTGATTCACTGATAAAAGATAAATAATATTTATTTATGTATTACCTATAAATATATAATAGTATTAAATAAGTGAATTAAATGATTTAAAAGTATTTACGTATCTTCTCCACCTTTTTGTAATACGATTAAATTTTATATTTACCCGTTTATTAGTTTACATTCAATAACCGAAAATCAACGGTTACCTTGTTTAATACGAACCATTTAGTAAATAAGTATGAAATATTTCCTATCCTCAAAGTAAATGGGGATACGAAATCGTTAACCAATCCGGCGGGACGAATTACTACGTTTTTGGCTTATTTACACGAAAAGACGAAATAAGGTTAAGCGGGGATAACTTTTATTCAGTAACGAATAAAAACGGCGACGAATTGTAGGCGATATCCGGCAAAACTATGTAAGGTAGAGGATTAGATTCAGTTAGGATTTGGTAATATTAAAACTAATCGCCCGAATAAAAAGCTTGACAAACTTTATAATTAGTACCAGATAATCGATAATACGAACCCGTTTAATATATCATTCTATATCGTTGATAAATATCTTATATTTCATAAAAATTTAATTAAATAGGCGATTTTGAAACCACTTTCTTCATAGATTTCATTCGATATTCGCCCGAGACTAATTTTAATAACTAACGATATAGGGGAAGGTAAATACAAGGAGTTTAAAGTATAGAACATCCTCGCGGTGAAAACGGAAAGGGGCGGGGTTAACTATATATTTGTTAAGTAACAGGGTTATAATAAACCGAAGTAGAAATTATTATAAAATTATCAATATATCATTACTTGACATAAATTCAAAGCGGAATAAGGAATTACTCTGATTCACGATATCCCGGTATTTCGACTACGGCGTTAAGCTTATATTAAACGATAAATACAAGGCGAATCGCTTATACCTTGAAAATAACACTTTACTTATAAGTAAAAAGGAAAATTTATTACTAAACGAAGCTATAATATAATAGGTAAAGCCGGGTAAAGTTTACTCTACTATTTCGAATACGTATCCAACCGTAAGACGAATTTCATTACGACCTAGCGAAAATCTACCTATTCATTATTATTATTTTAGATTTTTAAGCTAAAACTACGGGAGACTATATGGCGGTGGTTAAAAAGGGTTGGGGCGAAAAAGTTATGCGTTAAAGCCCAGTCGGCCAAGAAATTCCTATCTTTATTAATAGGCGATATAGTAAAAGGTAATAGAGAAGTCTGGGGTAAAAACAGATCTGGAAAGAGAGGGCGGCATAGGCGTATGACTAAAGTGTTAATGGTCTATACGGCCCATATAATGAAAACTCCTTACTCTCGAGCGATATTACGAAACCAGGCAAACTAATTAACCAACTTAAAAAAAGCGGGGGCAAAAACGGGTTGATAACCTAGGATATTTCCCTAACGCTTACGCGTAGGAAACAGGATATAACCCCTATCTTTTATCGTAATAATAAATTAACGTAAAAATGCATGTAAATTGGGTAAAGTCGTAAGTAAACTGTTCTCTTAAATATATTACAAAAAGAAGTTAATTTACGATTGAGCTTCCTATAGGGTTAATTTGTAAGTTCACTTCACTAAAAATATTCCGGTATATACAACTCCCTTACTCCTAATAAACTCGAACGTAAAAAAAAACGATTAAATTCAAAAAGTAATTACTATATAATATATAGGCGTTCTTAACCTATAACAGAGAAAGCATATTTTCACCTTTACTATCTTTAAGGACGAGTAGATTTCTTTTAACGCGAGGGGGCTATAATACAGAGTTAGTAATAAGGTATCAGTATAAAATAAAGTAGTATATTTTATGGAAAGGCTTATTATACCCTTTAAAGGTGCCGGCGATAACTTAACATAAGTTAGGCTCATGATGTACGGCGGCGATAATGATAATTTATAGGAAAAAAGTTAAAATATATTAAGGGAAATAACTAGTTGATATATATAAAGGAAAGGTAAAATGGTTATAAAGGGGGTGATTAACAAAGGAGGGCGATAATATAAAAAGTAAAAAGAGAAAGTTTTAAAAACTATAGGGGGCGTCCGTATTTATAAGGATTGGCGGACCAAATTCGACAGGGGTTACGTGTTATATGGGGTGCTTTATACGGTATTCAAGGCAAAAACGCAACTTTACACGGCAAGTTATATGATATCGGCGGTAAAAAAGATATATTACACGACGCGTTAAGAGGTGTCTTATATGGCGCCAACTTCAAAAAAGATATATCATATACCTAATTTATAGGCGTATTAAAGGGCACCAGAGATAAGGCTAAGCGGCGCGTTGGACGACGCCTAAGACCTGCGTTAAGCTAGCCGAAGCGTTATACAATATATTAAACGTAGTGCTATTGGCCTATGTTCGACTCGCGTATTAAGTGAGTACAGTCCGTATCCGGTATTTATTCTAAAAAGCGCCGTAACCCCTATAAAATCCGGGAAAAAGGGGTCATATTATAGAATCAGGTTGTTAGCTATTAAGTTTATAGGTTACGTAACTATACACGTAACGAGATAGGCAACACCTGGCCTAGACCCGGCTCGAGTGCGGATTAGGTACGGTCCGGGTATAGGCCGAGTACGGTCCGGGTACAAGCCGAGCACGGTCTGTATACAGCACCTGTAAGGGCACGTAACGGGCTGGGCACTGGTCCTACCCAAGGGTCCTGCACGTTGGGTCACGGTAGCCTCTTCTAGTCTTCCCCCTCACTTCACTAGTAAATCCCATTTGGTACCTACTTGACTTACCATCGTAGGTCGGACTATAACAAAATAAATGATAAGGATTTATGTAACGGTATCCAGAATATTTTTTTTTTCTCTCCAATTTGCAATTAGAATAGAGACATCTTAACATTGGAGGCATGACATGAGTAACGTTGGAATACGAGGTTTCACGTCCTATTTCAAATTCAAAAATGAGATTTTTGAGCAGTTATATAAACTATGAAAACCTTCAAAAGGAATATTTATTGGTTTGTCGTTAATGGGATCGATATATTAAAGATATATCGGAATCAGGTTATGAATGACATGTTGATAAAAGTTTATAATTAGGCGCCTGAGTTTTCAAGTATCGGTAACTAGGACTTATTCCTCGTATATAAACAGGACAAATTAACTTTAGATAACGCGTGCGATTGTACATATTTCAATAGCTACGCCCTCGTAACCAACATATATTTTATCGAAGAGATGGAAATCCCAATTTACCGTTTACTATTTTTTTAAAAATATTTTCTCAAATATTAACGCGATCATTCTGGTGATACCATTCAGTTATCACAGCAGTTTGAATTATATAATATTCATCATTATAGTATTGACTCCCGGGTCTATACCTCCACACTAGTTCTTATTAGAGTATCTGAAACTATCCTGTTAAATTTTAGCGACGTAGTTGTTATTAGTATAGTCTTTTTATCACCTGTAGCCGAGATTATAGATATAGCTTACGTATATATGTGAGCAGATATCTTTGACCTAGTATGCGTAAACGCTTTTTAACCAGTTTCAAAACCTATTAAAGCTTACATAAAATTTGCGAAGTAATAGATAAATATATTCGATCGGTTTCATTATTATTTGAGAAAAGCCAACATGATCGGCCCAAAGGGCATGTGTCAGTTGAATATAATTCTTATTGAAGAATTATAACAGAACAGCATCAAATTATGAAGAACTAAATTAGATAGGGTTGCCAACCGTATTAAGGTTAACGGAATTATAAATCAATATAGGTCACACATCCTTTTATAGCCCCTACTATTCGGGGTTGACAGGTATTGAATCATAGATACAAATGAATAAACTAAAGTTTTACGAAAATTATCCTGAATAACATTAACTAAAACACGATATCATCAGCATTCCGTTAAACGATTGTGATGATACCTAATAGATTATTTTATAAATAGTTAATATTTCTGACGAATATGTACGTCGTAACATTATGAACGTACTAAATGCGTTAACCAGAAACAAAGATATAATGGTTCGTTTCATTAAAGCGTGTTGGAATTTTATCTTGAAGCCTTTTCTCAAGTTTATAACAAATTCTTTCGTTTTTATTTATTTTTCCTTATATATAAAGATAATTGGAAGTGTCTATAATACCGAAACTTGGTAACTAATACCTATTATACCCTCGATTATAAAGACCTATCACCTTAATTCCGGATCATTTTAAGGGTATAGAACGCATATTGGCCTTGACGATGCGATAAAAGGAAATTAGCCGCGGCTTAATTATTCATTTACATAGTGAAGAAATGTATCGTAAATTTATTCTTAACCTTGTAACGTTATTAATCCATAATGTAAAGTTTGCCTTAAAAAAGTGTTTAGTCGCATCAATTTTCATTTGAAATGTATAGAAAGCTCTATATACCTTGTTTTGAAACTAACTCATGAAGAAAATGCATAGTTTGAGATATTATCGAAGTTTACTTGCATTAATAAAAGGTTTATGAATCGACAGAGTAATAAAAATCTGATAATAGTTGGTAACTATAAGGTTTACCAATTTTTATTGCGAAACCCTATAAAACTGTCATTTATTATAGGTACTGAATATCATTCATATTTCGGTAAAGTTTAAAGTATTATTAATTAATATAAGTCACCATTTCCGTTTCAGGCTCACCCCCTTAATTTAAAAGGCTACTATATTTTCAATAAATTCTTATAAACATAAACATTACGAAATAATATTTTTAATAAGGTTTTAACTATTAACAATCTAATTAATAACCTTGTAAACAATTGAGATGGTTCCGAATAAATGGTTTCGTAAAGGATTCATATCTCCGACGAAAAGGTATAACGAAATATTACAAACTTTGAAACACATTTACCGAGTATGACGATATAACGATACGACTTTTAAAAGGTTTATTAAGAATATAACGCGGGTCCTCTTCGTACGTTTTATAATAATTACCTTCGTTTGAGGATCTTCTTACAAATATAATAATAGTCGAAGGTTTCTATAATAGTTGAGTTAAAGGACCGAAACCTATTATCATTAGGGTTTTGAAAAATGATCGCATTAATTTCAGTATACTTTAAAAAGCTAAAATGTATCATAATACGGCGAATTTCATAGTTTTGAATTATACGAGGTATAGCTAACACCCAATACAAAGAATGAATACCTCAACGATTCGTCGCCGATTTAGTTACAGCTTTAGCCTACGATATAAAGTCTGCTTTCGTTAATGGTAAAGTTACGTTGATTCTTTTGAAAAACGTGTAAAGGGCTTCCGATACCCTATTTTATAACCAGATAATCCGTAAAATACGACCTACAAAGTTTTATTAAAGTTTATTTATTTTCGTTGAAAAAATTTCAACTGAAAAAGTAGTAAAGGTATAGCATTGAATAACGATTACGGTGTTTTGAATCCTTAATAACAGGACCCCATAAAATTTATCTTTTTTTCCGGTACTTTATATAATCTATATACTAAACCTTACTTGGTACTATATAGTCCGAGTCTTTATTTACGCTGATGACGTCCTTTTTCTACGAACCACGGAATACTCCATCCAAATATCGTAGGCTTTGAGGCTGTTGTACGAGAGGTGGACGCGTGGACAAGTAGTTACCGACTGGTTTTTACTCCGGAAAATTCGGATCTATTACATATTACCAGGCGCTAAAGTCTTATGGACTTTACCAAACGGGGGAATCCCTTCTTTTCTACCAATATAAACCCTATCTACCCGGTTATTAAACCTTTTCCATATAATACGCTTTGGTCTGTGCCCCACTTTAAAGTAGGCACCTACTGTACTGCACTTGCAGTGCAGCGTATTCAAATCCTCCAAACTGCAGTCGATTTTCAGTACATACAATCAACTTTACTGTAAGTAAAGTTGACTTGACTGTACTGCACTTGACTGCTATTCCACCACTGGCGGCTTTTTGTTTTTGTGTCTGTACGCCAACGTAGCTTTCTATTAATTGGTGGCAACCTTTGAAATCCCTCTTTAATCTACAAGCTAGACCCCTGTCAATTCCGATTAATTTGTACTAAAATTGCCATTAATTACAGCCTTTCGTAGCCCTTTTTCTCTACCCCTTCAAGGCCTTTGTCTCTCAAATCCCGTGCGCAAGTCTTTCGCTACAGACCTACGCAAATCAAGTACGCCACTACTTACGTACCTTTTACCAGTAGTTCAAACTACTGCCATCGTCACCATTGTCCTGGCGGTCTTCCAGTTTGTCAGCCTGTTCCTCCACGTTACGTGCCGGGCGATCCTCGTATCCCTTAATTCGTATAATTAGCATAATATTGTCTATAAGCCTTTCTAGGGCGCTATTAGATGTAGCCTTAGTTATAGTATCGGTAGGGTTATCTTTGCCGTTAATCTACCGGAATTTATCGATTTTCCGGGCTTCGTATACCTCCCTTAACGCTATTACATTTATTATTGGTCGTTTTTCATTAGTCTTACCTAGTTCTAATAGGGATTCGTAAAAGCTTCGGGAGTTGGTATATATTACCATGGGTATCGGTGGCAGTCTTCGCTATTTGGTAATAATTCTTAATGTGCCGTCGGTTACTATACTGATATTCAAGTCTACCATTATATTATAAACTTTTGAAATTAGTACATTCCGAGTTACACGTTTATATTTGGCAAATATTCAGTACATAAAGTTTCCGGTAATCGTAAATTGCCCCCTTAACTTATCTATATTAACGAATATTATTAGAAAGCCGATTTATGATATAAGGTTAGTATTATTAACAAATAACTCATCCGTAAAGATTATTTGTTTCGCCCTTGTTAAATTTATAAAAACCATATTAATTTTTATTTTTTTTACATAGTCTATTTGCCACTAAATCCGCTTATTGTTATGATCCAACCACGTTGGCGTGTTAAGAAACAGGCCAGCATGCAGCTGAGCTACCGAGAGCCTGAAGTTCAACACATCAGACGGGGAACATCTCTTTATCAGCACCAGACTAGTCAATCCTCCATGGTTAGGGTTATCTAGATCACAAGTTCTCACTGAGGCTCACCAGTGTTTACTGAGGCTCACCGGTCTCACCGGTGCTCACTGAGGCTCAGTGAGCAGCAGTGAGCCAGTACTGAAGATGGTATGAAGGATAAAAGATATAAGAACACGGTTAGCACCACATAGATAGTATTTCCTTCATAGCTCTTCAGTTGTCAATCTAAGTATTCAGTCTACACAATTGAATAGCCTAACGGCTAGTGATCATTCTACAGTACGAACAAACTGTTATGACCCAACATCTGCAGGGCGCACCAGCGGCGGCCCCGCAGCAGATAACGAAGGAAATCGGTTGGACACAGCCTCTCGGCAGGCACCAGGGATCCACAACAGACACACCATACACAAGGGTTAGGGTCAGCATGGTGTGAGACTCGATGGACTCGGTATCGAGCCAGTCGAGCTGCACACTGGGACTCGATGGACTCGACGTCGAGCCAGTCGAGCCTACACTGAAGACGTATGAAGGCGCGGATATATAAGGACACTTTCATTACCAAGATAGATAGTATTTCCTTCATAGCTCTTCAGTTGTCAATCTAAGTATTCAGTCTACCCTGAATAGCCTCACGGCTTCTGATCATCACTCGCACGAATACAGTCTTGATATTGCACCTTTTGTTACCTCTGATACCTTACTGCTAACATAAACCCTCTGAACACCTTCTACATACTCACGGGTATTTAGTGTGATCATTACACAAACATCTTCTTGATATTGTACCTTTGTTACCTCTGCTACTTTACTGCTAACATAAACCCCCTGACACCTTCTATTTACTCACGGGTATTTAGTGTGATCATTATACTTATTTAACTTATTCAAGTTTTAGTTTTGTGGGTCTTGTATTTGTGTTATAATGGAAAGGTCGTAAGATACCTTCGGTTAGTATAACGTAACGATATGGGTTATACGGGCCCTTTGTTTTAGGTATCGCTGTGCCTTTGCCATGTTTGCCTTATCGATAATCGGTAAACTCGTAACTTACCCTTTTTAACATAGATTAATGTAAATTCCGCTTTTAGCCTTAAAACTATACATATGGAATAACGATATGTTAAAGTTAAGTTATATACTCTTAACTAACGTTTTAAATATCTTATACTTTTGAAAGCCCATCTTTTCAATAATACGTTATTTTTCCACCATAAACATAATATCGATGAGGAAAAGGGTATCGTTTATTTATATACCCACGATGTAAAAGTCTTTATATATAGCCTATTTTTAAAATGTGTCTGGTACGTTAGAAATTAATAAACGCATACCTCGGTTAATCCATATAAAGGCTTAATACAATGTATTACCGTACTAGTCGAAAAATTATCCTTTAGTTCTTTGAATAGTTCCAACAGTATAATCCGTTGAAGATCGGTGGCAAACTGCATGTACGTTTGCGTGATATTCCGGCTATTAAGTGTAAGCTAACTTTGTACGCCAGCAATTAAACTGGTAATGATAATGACGATTAAACGTTAGATCATTTTCTGAATTATAAGTGATTAAGTGAGGATTTATTCTTTACTTTTATTACCGTATTCTTAAGCGACTAGCCGTAACTTTTCGTACGACCGTTCCGTAATTTTCTCTTTAACCTCGTAAATTATCCTTAATTTAAACATAATGATATCTTAGCCTTTAAATTATATTAATGACACAAATTATATTACCCCTCATAACAAAAGGCCGTTAATTTCTACTTAGTAACTTTCCTTAAAGTTCTTACCTAATATATTAATAATGCATTCAGCACGTAATTTAAAGGCAAGTTTTTCGTTAAACTTCCCTTTTTAAAACATATACGCCGTTATATATACCCTACTGGGTTTATAGTCCCTATTGCTGTCTTCCTCTTGAGTATATATCCTCATTTTAGGTAATCTTCTACGTCGCCGGCACTTTATTAACTTATTAACAATTGGCTTAAAAAGTTTATATTAACTAATTCGCTCGGCTTAAAGGTTATCGACGTTATAAGTTTTATCAAATTTAAGGTGCCTAAGTGTTTTTCATTACAGATTAACCGATATAACTTGAAATCTCACATAGCTGTTAGTAATTTCAACTACTACATTTGAATTAGTAATAGTTAAGATTTTATACGGCCCATTCTATTTTCTTAACTTGAGCTATATAAGTATTTTACTTTAAAGGGGGAATAAAAGCACGTTTATTATGAAATATTCGTTTCTAGTATTAAAAATATTATTAAGCTAACGGTGTACTGATTCCTTTTTTAGTTCTTTTAAAACTTGACGTATAATATAACACGTTTTTGGATACTGAACGCGGGTGGTAACTTAATTGTCATATGTAAGTAAGCCCCACATACCAATAAAGTTAGTATAAGTCTATTAAGAACAATAATATAGTTAAGACTTTTCACTGTTATTTAAAACTATACCTTTTAAGTTATAAAGCCTCCAACTTCTAATATAAAAACATTGTAAACCCTTTATGAAAAGGCGTATATTATTTTGACCTTACTAATACCCTAATAAACCTCAACGAAAACATGTTTACACTAAGCCCCTATTAACTTTACATTAACTTCAAACTTTATCGTATTAAAATTAATATCGGTATCGTAAATTTATATGTCTAGTAAATTAAAGTACGTGTCAATCCACAAAATACATAATACCTTTCATATTTCTTTCGCCGTAATAGTTTTAAGGAACCTAGAACCGTAAAAATCCGTGGTGAAATTTATAATGTATATTATTGGCTTGCCATTTAGGTAAAATACATTTCCGAAAACTTCCAAATTAAAGTTTTAATCCGTGTTTAACGTAAACTTAAATTTGAAGGGAACTTCAAAATATATTTACCAGTGGTGGCAAAGGCGTTTAACTACTTTTCATATTAGTAAATCCATATTTTCGTAGCGAATCACCTTGAAAACCTCATAAAGCCTGTTAATTACTACGTATTCAAACCTATAATATAATTAATGAAGTTTGAATTTCGTCAAATTTAACATTATTATTTTGAATTATTTAAGATAAAACTAAAAATACTCCTACTTAAAGCTAAGTGAAAACCTTTTGCCGACTTTAACTTATATTAATTCGTTAGTTTAAACGTTAACGTTCGCGCCGAGGTTTTGTTTTTAGTTAAAGGAGGAAAGGGGTAAAGGAATCTAGGATATGGAAAATAATTAAGCCGACTAAAGTTTTAACCGTCGTCGATCTCAATAAAGATAGTTTTTTTTTTAAATATAAAGCCAACCTTAGCCTTACAGGCATCGGCGTAGTTAAGTTCCGTAATAGTATCAGAATCCGTTTATAACGCGATATATTATTAATAACCTCCTATTGAGTACCGTATTACTCCCTTGTCCGGCATAATCTCTTAAAAGACCTATTTTATATAACAGTCTTAAATAGTAAAGAGGTAAATAGGGTCAAAGTCTTTACCTATAAGTAGGTATATAAAGGCGTAATCGGTTAGTTTTTACGTTATTTTTAAACTAATACTGGTATCAATACCAGTATTTTCGTGTTAGCCGATAATCTTCAGCTTATTTTCCTCCTTTTTAACTTTACATACTTTAAATTACGTAATTTGTTTTATATAGTCCTATTTAGAGGCAAAGGGGTTTTACGTATAGTACATGACCATCTTTACATTACATGCGGCGGTAATATAACGTATTGATTCACATCCTTATTGACCGTAAATCTAACACTATTTAATGTTTAAATGAAATTTACTTAGCCGACTTAAAGACCTTAAGGAAGGGGAATACCCTCCTTTGTAGGTAGAGGTCCGGGCTTTTCATTAATCATACTAACTAGGCTTTTTGTACCGTCGATTAATATAGTACGAATTAAAAGGGGCTTCTTTTTCTTTACTAAATTCTGGAGTTTAAGGGTATATATTAATCGAGCCGGAAACTCGAGCAATCACGGTTGCTAGCAAAGAGTATAATTGGCTAAAAAAAACCCTTCGTAAGTGACATTAAGGTATTGCAAGGCGTATTCGAACTTTTTATAGTCCATAACTGTTTGCCAGACCTATTAGCGTAAAGTGCCTTCACCAGAGCCTATGTTCCATATTACTTATTGGTAAAACATTAGCCTATTAAACATCTAATTTGAAAGAGCTATCTTACTTTTAGATTCTTTCTTGTAATCCAATATATAGGACCACTTAATGATATTCCAATCCGTATAATACTAGGCAAAATTAATATCGTACTCGAAATCACTCTTAATACTATTATAAATTTTTCGAAAGGAAATACAATTCGTCAGGTATTAGAGGTAATAATTCTTCACTTGGATAATAAGATTATTTGAAAACAGCGAGTAAAAACCTGGAAACTTAACTCTTTTTTAACGGAAATTTTTTAAAAATAGGTGTATCTTGACGTCGAGAAAATTGTACGACTTACTGTTATACTTTTCTTTTCCTCCTTAAATCTTGACGAACTTGGTGATTACTATATAGTCCGTATCCTTTATGGGGACGCGTTAAGGGAGAAGGGTAATATATTGGTCGTAGGGACTTTTTTGACTTAGCCGGGAAAAGGATTGGAGTAGTTATTGGTGTTGGTGGGTAAGGTAATTACTTTTGGCTGAATTTGGAGGGAAGAAGTCAGTGGTTATGCGTGTAGTAGGCTTACTCGTAAAGCCGGTACTTCTTTAGTTTAGCTTCTGAAACTAATCTTGCTAAGGAACCTGGGTGAAATAAGCCTAAGGGTTTCTGCCACAAGGAACTTAGTAATAATCCTTTTGGTATTAAGGTGTTCGGCGGAGTTTCTGTTTGATTAACTGATGGATTTGGAGGCTTATAATATATAAGTCGACTGATTTTTTACGTCTACTTTTTTAGGCATAAATAGGTCCTTACGAACGTATGTATAAACTTTAAGGGTTATTGTCGTTAATAATTTTTTTATCTTTAACTAAAGTTCATAAAAATTCTCTATCTGTGGCACATTCTCAAAGTAAATTAGCTAGATTACCTCCCTTTCTTCTTTTTATAGGAAGTTTAACTCCTCGAGTAAATAGTTTAATTTTTACCTTTATTTTTGCTTGTTTGTCTACCCTTCTTCATATATTTAGGCTTCAGTTGCAGAACTCATCTGAAATGATATCGAAGATTATAGGCCTTCGGCCGACTTTTTTAGGGTCTAAATCGAAAACGAAGCGGCCGATTACGTTAACCAGATGCTTTAGGATAAAGTTTTGAGTAACGTCGATATACTAGAGTTTTTCGTCATAACACTTCTCGAAGATATTACAAAGGTCCTTAATTGCCTTTTTTTGTTCGAGGTCGTTAACGGCGCTGATTCCGGCGTGTTTTAAAGCCATCGTAACGTTTTGGCTGTTGTAAGGGCTTATTGGTAGACTTGGCGATATGAGGGCGTGTGAGCTTAACAATTTAACGTAAAGTCGCGCGACGTTGCTTTCTTGGAGCGACGTGGTGTTTTCTTTTGGAACAGCGAACTTGAAGATCAAGTTGATGTAAAGGGAGTGGAAAGAGTGAAGTATGGACAGAAATTTGGTGTAGGTGGTGCAGTTGGAGGTTATTATTGGCGGTAAAGGTTGTTTAGCGTAAGGATTTAGTCGTTTTTTTTACGATTTGTAGTAATAGTACCTGTAATGGCACTTAACTTAGCCGTTTGCCAACTTGTCGGCTTGGTGATCTTTAGGACTTTCAACGGTTAATCTTAACGCTCTTTACAAAGAATTAATAAAGTTTTTTTGTGTTTTTAATAACGATATCGACGCCTAATTTTGAATTACCGCAAAAAATATACAATCTAGAAGCCTTCCCCTACATACTTCCACGAAAACGACATAGTACTATAGGGGCACTTGGTAAAAACCTTTCCTCTACCTTACCTAAAAAGGATAAAACATAACCGGAAAGCAGCTTTTTTCTTCTACTTAGCTAATTTGTGCTTAACCTAATAAGTACTCATCAGTGTTGGTAGGCCTTTATAGTTGCAATATAGTCAATTAAAATTACTGTAGTCGAAGTAACTAGTGCTTCATTGATATTGTTGGTTGAGATGTGTAAGTTTTAAGTTTGGTAGACCGCTAGCCGGTTTGCACACTAATTTGTATAGCCAAACGCTTTGGCCAATGCCCCACTTTGAAGTGGGCACCTACTGCACTGCACTTGCAGTACAGCGTATTCAAATCTCACAAACTGCAGTCAATTTGCAGTACGTACAATCAACGTTACTGCAAGTAAAGTTGACTGGACTGTACTTCACTTGACTGCTATTCCAACAGTATTTATTTTATTTGTTTTTGGAACGCTATTTTCAAGTTACTACGCGTAAAAAGTTTCCTTAATAATAATTATATAACACCTTACGATACGTACACGCCACTTTTATTCGTTTTATTTACGCGAGTTATATGGGTTACTTTTCTGTATTCATGCTTTACAAAACCCTTTTCCTTAAGACCCACATGATCATATTTCCTTCGTAAGCAAACGCCGGACAGGAACTGAAAAAGCCGCGTTTTACCGCTCAAAAAAAGCTAAAATTTACATACTTTGGGGTCTTTGAATTATAAGACACCTTCAGGTCTTAATTGAAGGAATGATACGGAGCCCTGACGGCATTTACAAGCCTAATATGAACCCGAGTTTCAATCTCTCCAACTGGTATCTATATGATTATTTGGTAGTAGCTAGTGTTATACTTTTTAGATGGTACTTCCCGGTGATATAAAAATATAAAAAATTGGAAAAGAGGTAATTCAGCTGGGATACTCTACGAATTTGCCACGGATAAAGATCTGTAAAACATACATAAACACAAAGACGAATATATCGCTAACAATATAATCCTTTAACGATCTCACATATGTTTGCAAAGTTACGCTCAGGTTTAAACAATTTCTTTATATCTTACTACTTGAAATCTTTAATATGCTAACGTCGCTAACAACGATAAGGAATTAATTGACCCACGCGTAACGAATTCTTAGCCTTATAGCTATTCTTAAAAATACTAATCAATTAAGCAAAACCCCTACCAAAAATCCCATTGTTATTAATAGGATTACTACTAAATTCTATAGTATTCCTTAAATTCCTTACCACATTCAGTGTCAATAAGTTCTTCAATATCACTAGTAATAGGAAGGAAACGGTTTTACCTGTAAACCTACTATAGGCATAACCACTAGCTTTTCCCCTCTAGATTCTGATAAAAGTTACTATCTTACTTACCAACATCAACACTATCCCTAATATTACCAATCGAGAGATTCAAAGGGTTTGTACAACCAAAAAATCACGTTTTCCCTTCGAGATATCTCTATAGTAAATATGAATAACGCGGTAATCACAACTTTCGTTAAGATTTGTGGGAATAAGAAGAATTATAACGGTAACCCATATAACCTCTTCGACGTTACGTTACCACCATTATTTAATATCTACCGTTAAATTAGGATGAAGTTACCAGGTTTCTAGTTTTGGTTTCCTAATGTCCTTACCAATTTAGCCAACAAATACAACCTCCAGTACTTAATGAATTATTCGTCGTTTCGGGAAATCTAAAATATTTTCAAAGGTAACTTTAAATGCGATATCAAATTCGTCCAATACCATACAAACTGTAATATCATTAAGTGGTTTTACATGTTAGAATGTAGAGAAGAATAGAAAAGTAAAATGGATATTTTAAACCAAATATTTAATTGGCTAATGTTTTGCCAACAAGTAATAAGGAATGTAGAAACTGATAAAGCTATATTACATTAGTAGATTTGTCAGGTATCTCTAGCCACTAAGTGTTTAAATAAGATGTAAAATATTTTAAATATACGTATAAAGGGTTTGTTTGATGGTAGCGGTCTATGTTAACAATTGTAATTATACGATTATCAAGATTTTACTTAAAATACCATTAAACTTACGAATTTAACGACGACTATGAAAACCTCGCCTATATTTACTACATCAACCGCCAGTAAAGCAAACTCAAGCAATACGGTAAAAAAAAAGCTAATCTGGAAACCGAACCATTGACGTACATAAGGAGCAGTATATTACTCCTTTTTCAACTATTTAAATTAACCACGCAAATTCCTTCAAAACGTAAAAAGGTATTAGATTCATATTGAAACAAAATATTAATTGATATATTATACTACTGCCGAACGCTAATAGAATTTATCAATATAATACACTTCATACCCACTTATTTTCAATTGGAAATATATTAAAATCGTTCATTACTTTAAAGTTATAGAGGCATAAAATAAAGAAACTCAACCTAAGGCCATAGGCTGATATAAAGATATTAGCACTGAGTTTAAAACAACATAATAATTAGCCGACAATGCTTTCGTATACTACCTAGCGGTTAAATACTCTCATTGTCGTTATAACAATAAAATTGATAACGTTATACATTTATTTACTATCTATGATAACTAGGTGGAGCAAGTGTTTCAATGTATTATACCAAACATCAAGGTAATATGATACTTAATTGAAGGCTATTTGTACTCTGTCGTATTACGAAAAGATACTAATACTATAAAAGAACTTGACTATACGAATGCTAGTAAAACTAAAATCAGATTTCGACTCAAAAATAACTCACCTTGTTAGGATTAACAACTATAACAACAGTCGTTAGTCCTATTATTTTTCATATCTTGGAATAACTTTACCCCCTTTGTTCTTTACCTTAAAAACAAAAACAAACATTTTGTTATGAACGTCAATATTTATATTAACTAATGGGTTAAAGATGACGGCTAAAAATTACTACTTAATTAGAAATGTGAATATTTATTGTTTCATTTTGAAGTACTAAAGGTAATAGTATTAAGCTTAATGGTGTTAAAACTTCGTTAATTATATCGACAATTTCAATATCTAACAACTATCAAATGATTAAAGTCTTTAAGGCAACTAGCAATAAAATTATAGACTTATTTTCGCTAGAAGCAATTGAAAGTCTTTGCTATTACTGCAAAACACACTTTCAAAGCCACCTTAAGTTGAAGTTTATATTAAAATAAATTAAAATTTCAGTTTCGAATTTTTTTTCGACGTATATTAATTGAACGTTACGCCTTTATTTTACGTTATTGACTTCATAACGACGTTTCATAGTATTGTAATCTTTGAAACCCTTACGATTAAAAACATAAGAAACATTACACACTTTGTGAATTAATACATACATGGAATCTCCAAATATATTAATCTACAATACCAATATTCATTTTCTTACAACAAAGTCTTAGGATAATACTGAATCAATTGGGGTTTCATGTAAAATAATCTTTTTTAGACCTATTGACGTAGTGGTAACGTCGAAACGATGTATATATTTTTGCGAAAGATTCATGATATTGTTACTTTAGATATTAACGGTTTTACAAGCTGATAGGTAAGACTGCAAATAGAAGTAAAAGGCTTTAACAATACTACTGGTTTTAACGACCTTATAATAACTTTACTGGTATTTAAAACATTCATATATATAATGTTGGAATTACTACTATCGTTAAACACTCAGAAGCGGGTTATTACAAAGAATAAAACACTAAATAAATTAAAAAAAAAATCGGCACACCGTCAAATAATAACGTGGCTTCTCTCTTTTCATGAAAGATGGTTGTGCATAGAGGTGTCTATAACTTATATTTTGAAAAATTATTTCACTTAGATCTTAAGTAAGACTTATGAAACGTATATAATGGCATGAAAACATTTTTGTTGGCGATGCCTTTCTCTTCATCCTTAATCGTATATTAATAGTCTTCATTTTTGTTGTATTTGTAAAGTATATTTGCTAAATTACTCTTTTTCTTGGTCTATTGGAATCATAATCAACTCGTTTATTGAAATTAAACTCTAGCTCGGTTTGAATCGCTTTGTCCGCTATGTTCTATACATTGAGCGTTTGGTTTTGAAACTACTAAGAAAAGTGTATAAAGGTGTTGGATGTTTAGTTATTTCCACCTGGATCTAAATAGAGGTAATTAAGTTTAATATATTATTGTGTTTACAATGGTAAAATATAAACTATTTTCGAATTGTTTGATTAACGTGGTACCAAGTGTTTCAATAGCCTTATTTTGTAGCAGAGTTGGTAACAATGTTTATTTTGGGTTTATCGGAAGTTATATCATAGTTACCAATTTAGATATTCATTTTTTTGGGTCGTTAATCGGTAATTTCAATGTAAAATGTAAAATTGATAACTTGAGATAAAATTTCAGTTATTTGTTGTTGGCCAAATTTGAGAATTATGTTTTTTCAACTTTGCGATTTGTTCATACGTCGCGATTTGGTTGTTAGTTAACTTCAAGTATCATGGCGAGTTCATAATAGCTTTTTAACGATGAATTTTGGATCTAAGACTTTCAGCAATTAATGATGTTCAAAGTTCAAAACTAGTCTAATGGAAAAAAAAATTATAGTTAGATGATACCGTCGCTATTTTTTGATATACCGCGAGAAGTAACGTGATTTAAAAACTTTCCATGCTTGTTGCTGCAAAAATTAAAGTTGGTTTGTATGGGTACTTCGCAAGAATTTTACCTGTACTTTACGTAATTGTGAAACGTAACCAGAAAATATTTTTTTTTTACCAAGCTTATCTATGTTTAACTTTATGACCACCGATTAATATTGGTAGGCATTTATTTTTATAACGTAGTCGATTTAAGATGTAGTCGAAATAACTGGTATTGCATTAAAAGTAGTGGTAGTGGTTTGTTTTAAGGTTGGCAAACTGCTAACCAGTCTACACACTAGTTTGTATGGGCTACAATTTGGCCCGTGCCACACATGAAATTGGGCACCGTATTTGGGACTTGCAATAAATAGCGATTGACTGCTGTCCCAACAAAACCGATATTATTTCTCCCCTAAAAACCACATTTTTCAAACGGTAAAGCTGAAGCTTAACGTTCTAAAAAAGCTATACCCGATGAAAATAGTAATACGTAGCCTACAAGAATAGCCTCAAAAGGGTACAATAGTTACCCAAGGTTAAGTGCATATAGAAACATGGTTTACAGTCATGATATGAAAGCTATGATATAGCTGTTTATAGCCAGCTATGGGGCCGGCTATAGTCACGCTGTAAAAAAAATTATAACTAGCCACGCTATAAGGATTTTTCTTTATGGTCGGTTACGTTATCAGGATTTTCCCTTATGGTTATGGTTGGTTATAGCTACGTTATCAGGACTTCCTTCACGGCTGGCCATGGCCATGCCGTGGGGATTTTCCCTCATAGTCGGCCATAGCCACGCCATAAAGGAAAATTTTTCATGGCCCCATGGCCTCATGTCGTGTCTGCAAACCTTGTATGCAAAGTCTTCATGGTAGCCCTAACAGCCGTAAAGAAAAACCTTCATGGCGTGGCTATGGCCCGTCATAAAGAAACTTACTCATAACGTGGCCATGGCCAACCATGAAGAAAAATCCACATAAGTGTGACCATGGCCGGGTTCATGGCCGGCCATGAGCCAGCCATGCCATGGCTCTCATGTCGTGGATGCATACCATGGGCATGGCAAGAATGGGAGGAGATGGCTTTTTCATTGGGGAAGGTAGCGTGGGAGGTTACAAATTCGTTTCCTCGAGAGGACAAGAGAACGAACGTCTGGGTGACGAGATAGGGTGGTCACAGTCTCTCGCGCTCCGACATAGAACATGACATCACCTATTGAGATTGGGTTTATATCCAAGGCACAAGAAGTATCAGAAGGGCTTCCTACACACACGGGAAACAGTGGAAGACGAAGACAAGGCCAGAATCACCAGCCGATAGGACAAACTTTGCACCGTCCGCGCCGGTGCTTACTCCGAGACCTTGACCACGATCTTGCCTCTCGCCCGGCCAGTCTTGAGCTTCCTGTATGCCTCCGGTGCGTTATCAAATGTGAAGACCTCATCCAGCACGGGCTTGATGTCACCGGACTTGATCAATCCGCCAACCGACTCAAGATCGGCATGACTCTGGGCTGTAATTATGAACTTGAATGGTCTCTTGCCCCCTCCAAGCCACCCAGGCACCAGGGATCGTTTTGCCAACGCCTTGGCCATGGATTTGCTCATCCCTCCACCAACCTGAATGAAGCGGCCATCGTCCTTCAGGAAGGCGTTTGCAGCCACGTAAAGGTCCGTTTCATTGGCGGGCGAGCACCCGACATTGTCCACGAGCAGCTGGAAGACCTTCCCCTTGGACTTCAGCGTCTCACTGACGTTCTGCGTCTTGTAGTCGATGACCTCGTCGGCCCCCAAGCGCCGGCACAGCTCCGCGTTGCCGCCCGAGCAGCTGGTCGTGACATGGCAGCCCAAGGCCTTGGCGATCGGGATCCCGAAGGTACCCAGCCCGCCGCTCCCAGCGTTGATGAACACCTTCACGCCCTCGGCAGCATCCGGCGGCAGGTGGGGCTTGATGGCCTGCCACGCAGTCAAGCCGCATGTACCGACGGCCGCGAGCTCTGCCAGTGCCGTCGGGGCGTCCAGCCCCTCCGGCACGTGCGCCAGGCCCGCTGCGTTCTTCACCACGACGTACTCGGACAGCGTGCCGTGCTTGGTTGGCTCGATGCGCCCAAACACCAGCTGGCCGGGCTGGTAGGCGCCCATGGCTTTGCCGGCCGCGACGACGCGCCCGGAGAAGTCCATGCCGGGGCTTGCTGGTGGTGACACAAGTGGCCGGGCGAGCAGGCCGAGCTCAGCGAGCTTGTAGTCTGCGGGGTTGACAGACATATATAGGACCCGGACGAGAACTGAGGTGGTGGACAGCGTTGACTTGGGCGGAGGCGGTGTTTCCTTGTTGTAGGTGAGGGCTGTTTCCAGACAGGTGGCGCTGGTGTAAGTCCATGAGCGCATTGTCTTTGGCCATCCCCCTTCAATCACAGTGCTCGTCATTCTGGTTGATGATATTTGGCTTGTTAAGGGTCAGTAATTTGTATTCATTCGTGTGTACTTCGTGCTGGGTAAAGGGGAATCTGTGGGTTGAGAAGGGAAAGGATGAGGTTGGAGCAAGGATTCCATCCGCATCACTATTCTAACTTGACCGGCTTTGTTCATGGGAGCATGGGACTGGACTCAACAAAGAAATGCACCTGCCCCTCTTCCAAATTCTGGCCAGTACACTGGAAGGATAGAGCAAAACGATGAGCCGCGGGATCCGCCTCCAACTTCAGAGTCCGACCCTATACACAAAAAGAGTCGCTACAGTGAGCCCCAAGAGTTCATATTCGTATGAAAATGCGACCAAAAATTCGTGTATTGTTAGTAGGTATTCAATTGTAGTTATGTTGCCAATTCAAATCAATTAGTTGAAGTAATAATTCTATAGCGTAAAGAAAAAAGAAAAACCTATAACAATGAAAGCCATCAACTAGCTTTTACCCAGTTCTTCTTATAACGACATTGGTATAGACCGATTACAAATATAAATACTTATTTCCTTTTTATATGACAAGTTCCAACAGTTAACTTTAATTGAAATTGATAACGTTAGTGAAATTACATTGTTTATGCAATTGATCGACTAATATATATGAGAATGCAAGTTTGTACGTATGAAATAGAAGATGTACAAGTGAGTTGGATTTGGTACTTTTGGGTACTTCAATAAGTTATGTTCTTGTAATCGTAACACGTGCTACTTCTATTCAAAATCCACCTTTTCGCTTACATGTATTTATTAACTATCGTTTACTACTACCTTTCATTTTTATTGAATCATCTCTTTAACTTCACTTTAAACCATTTTACTGTTCATTTCAATTGGTTAAACGCTTTAATTGTTATTGAACATTGGAATATTAACATTACTGCCAACAATACAATTAATGGCAACCATGCCCCCTTCAAGCATGACTTCCGTAGCTTTTCCTAGTGGTTAAAAACGCGGCCGTCCCTTCAAAATAACAATAAGAACACTCTAACAGCCGTACACATAAGGGCAAAAACTAGCAAGAGTGCTGTAAAGTACAGGGCAAAACAGTAAAAGGTTAATATATTAGAGAGGTTGCTGCGTAGTTAAAATTTCGTACCAGTTGCAAAATGCAATTATATATTAGCTGTGGCCCCGGAGTCTTGTTCAGCTGTTTGTTGTATTTGTTCAATATTTTGTTTGGTGGTCCTGTTTGGGTTTGTACTCAAAACGTTTTGTACATGTAAATTAAAATGATGTTTAGATTATAATTGTAGAACAAGTGAGATATCAATTACGTATGTATAAATGCAATGGGGAGGTGAAACGTTCAACAGTGGTGTTGCCCGCTAGGATTACGGGAATATAACATATTGAAGTACCTAAGGGTACCAAATCCGATTTATCTGGGCAACTTCCATTTTTATACATGCACACTTCCGTTCTATTTTCAAGCATGTACTACAATATAAACACAAATGAAGTCTGTATCCAATGTCACATTGCAGCTAATAAAGACACGAAGCTAATGAAACAAGTCCCATAAAAAATAAATTAAGTAAAATAATGATGGTGGCTTCATGATTTACATGGGGTGGGATAAACCACCCTAATCCATTGTGCGCCGAGTCCAGACCTTTCCTGCAAGATTGCTTGCAAACCGATTCATCAGGTAGGTTGCTGTATAAACTAAAACCAAGAACCTTATTTTGGTATTTGGTTTCGATGTCCTCCCCTACCCACAACTCTGCTACAAAGCTATGACCTCTACCATGCTACCTATACCCGCGGAACACCCCTATCCGCGGGGAAAAAAATTACACCAAAACTTTAAAGCTGTACAATAGTCACGACTCACTGAGATATTAAGCTACAATTAAATTATGATATGTAATTCAAGCTATATTGGATCTGGATATTTTCGCCTTTAAAGTATTTCAGTTGAAAGCGATCCGGGAGCTACCTAACGCCGCAAATATGCACATTGCAATTTGGTAAATGAACTTCGAATTTCAATGGTAGTAGAGGTTACATAACTATATATCAATAATGTACATATATTTTGGTGTAAATATAATTGGAAACTTTAACGTTGAAGGTGATGTTATTATAAAATAAATTCGTGGAAATTTATTTTTTGAATTAATATTACAGTTTGGTTTATAGTACAATCCATATCCATGATTCAGTAGTAACAGTTTGTAGTGGTGCGGCTCGTTTTCCGTGGTTTAGTAATAATAGTTTGGTTTCCATACAAATTGTGAAGGTCTGGATTAGTAGTTCTGACCGCGGTAGTAATGGTAGTAAAGCTCCAGTTGATTGAGGTAATTTGGCGGTAGCATGGTTTTCGATAGCGGTATAGTTATTAATTCTTGTAAGGGTGTAGCTATGAAGATGTAGGAGTATAGGGTGATTGTCGGTGATACGTATTTTGGAGTTAGTATAAAAAAAATACATCGTTATCGGTTGAGGTAAAACCTTTTTTCCCCTTAACGATGCGCCCCCTTTTATATCATAAGTCCCAAATTAGTTAATTGGTGTATATATACCTAAACTACTATTTCTATTAATCATTTGCACTGCTCTCGTATATAGGTTAATTAACAAATACTATATTCTAACCGTGCCTAAAAATAGATACCGCGTAAAAACAGGAACGCGAGGTGCCATTTGACGCGTTTATGTAAAAGAGAAGAGGCGGCCGCTGCCGCCGCACGCGCCAACCTGTCTTTACAGATCGGCTTCCTGATAACTCTCGTTAATAAAGACAGATAAGAAGATCAATTTAGTATTATCGGCGGATAAGCATGTGTTAGCAAACTGAAAGACTGTTAAGGGATTAATAATAGTAATTTATTTAAGTGGCACGGTTGAAATAAAGGCTTGTAAATGTCTATGGTAAAAAAACTTTTTATAGTAATTGATAAACTCGGACCTCGGGGCAACGGAATAATTGATGTTGAATTGGGTCAATTTGTATGTAATCTGGTGTAATTTAGTATGGAAGTCAACTGGAATTCATAGGGGTCTGACCAGTTAACGAGGAGGCAATTTAGTAGTAACTGGAAAAGATTGGTCAGCTATACTAGCGTACGTGTACAAACTAAAAAGCCGCCAGTATTGGAATAGTATTACATGTAGTACAGTAGGTCAACTTTATTTACAGCAAAGTTATCTATACTGAACTGTAAGTTGAGTGTATTGCTTTGTGCAGACTTGCCGCATTGGGTGTAAGTCGAGTGCAGTACGCTGCACTTCACTCTAGGACACGGGCCAAGCAATTGGCCATACAAATTACATTGCAAACTGGCTATCAGTCTGCCAAACCTAGAACAATACATCCACCACTTGACCAATACAATACTACTATTACTTCGAAGACCAATCGAAGGGATAACATTGCAACGATCTAGGGCCTACCAATATATACATAGTTAACGTTTTAGTTAGCTGATACTTTTCTTGGCAGTAGTCTTTCATTACATATTATTTAGCTACCATAAACCTAATCATCACCAGAAAAAGCATATAGTTAGTTGATATACCAAAATTACCAAAGTTGTCACCTGATTTAATTGATGAATTTATGTTAGATAAGAACGTTTTTATACTGCACTTGTAATAAAGCTACGTTCAATACGTTCAAAACCATTTGATACCTGTTTTAACTACTTTGTAAAAGCATTAAATAAACCGTATTACTTTTTTGTTATGGAATCTATCCTTTACCATATTTGATAGCTTTAATAATACAATCCATTGAAGATCAGTGGCGAATTACGCGTACATTTGCGTAATATTACGGATATCAAAGGTGAATTTACCGTTCATATTAATAGTTAAATTCGCAGCAATTGAAACGATTGAACTTTGGCTGATTTTTGGGTTTTAAACGAGTAGGAAAGGATTCAGGTTTTGTTTTCAATGTTGTATCGTATAACGATTAGCTTTGACTCTTCGTATAGCCGGTTTGGAGTTTTTTTTCTTCAACTTAATAAACGTTTTTCAATTTTAAAATAGTTACGTTGTACTCCTTCAACTATGTTAGTATCGCAAGTTGAATTACGTCGCGTATGAAAATTCTATTAATATCAATTCGGTGGTTTTTGAAAAGAATTTTCTAGCGTATTTATGATGTCCTCAACAAGTAATTTAAGGGTTCCTTCGCTATTAGACGTTTTCCCGCGATATCTAAGTAGGGTTATATGTTCTCCATATTTATATTTTTCAATATCTCTAATTTCAATGTGTATCTTTCTTATGGATGATCATTTTTATATTTTACTATCACCAGGCAGTGCTTGCTACGAGGCTTTGCATAAGCTGCTACGAAATATACCTGTAGATACTAGCGAGAAGAATCGTAACGAGGGACCTAAGAGTCTGCAGGAGCCGTTTTAGCCCCCCTTCATCCCTCTAATCAAGACCTTAGGGTGCCCTGTAATTTAAAGACCCGTAGGTATATAAACCGTAGCCCTGGTCGAGCTGTAATATGTGGCCGTTTTAATCCCTACCCAGCGCCTAATAGCGCTAAGGGTGCGATTGTTTAGGTCTTTTAATTAAAGGAAGGCTCAGTAAAACTGGAAAAGCGAGGTAAAAGACTGTGTAATAGGTAGAAATAGAACGCTTATATAGTTATGCATAAGCATCGCGGAATATGTTATAGTGATAGGGGGGGGGGGCTTTATATACGCGGTGGTTTGCACGTTGTAACCCTATATAAAAGTGGCAATTAATTAATATAACACTTAAATTTAAAGCTTCCCTTAAATAAATAATAACGTATTCAAGAAAAGTAAATGTTATTATATATCTATATACTCTTTTAAACTTTGATTAGGGTACCTATATTAATCCTTTATAGTAGTATTATCTCAAAAAAGATGTATCGTATGCGTGCGAGCCCGGCGCGCTCGAACGAAGGAATTATTAGTTTTTAAACGAGTTAAACGCACTCTCAGTATAACCCCCCCATTTTTTCTCGATCTTATTCCCCCCCCCCCCCCTCGGATTCTTTGAGTTTATACGACTAGCCCCCAACCCACCGCTTATAACTGAGAGTAGCCTTGTATGTGTTGCGTACGGTTTTTTTTGGTGGTAGTCAATGTGGTTTTTATTGGTGGAGAAGAGAGCTTTCAATGCGCCCGTTGGGCACATACAAGTCTCATAAGCTCCGAACGTGAAAGATTCATTCTAATAAAAAGTGGTAGTAATAAAGCGTAAGAGCAGTTATATTCCTGTCGTCATTAGCGTTGATAAGCCGTTAGTGGCTTATCGTGTTGTCGTTGTAGCGGAGGTACCCTTAGAGTGTTTCATTGTTTTGCAATAGCCCCTTTACATCGCCATAGAGGCGGTGGAGAGAAGCGCGGTATAAACCGTTATATCGACTTTGCTGATGCGACGAGGCCCCTTATTAGTGGGGCCGAGCTAGGTGTAGGCGGTGGCAACGATGAAATTAGTAATAAGAGGGAAACGAGTTTTGTCCCTAATTAGCCTGTTACCCTTTTCCCTATACCCAACCTTACCGCCCTTTACGTCGCCTTAATTATAGTTATTCCAAATCTTTATCCGACATTTATAATCTTTTTTCGAAAGGAATGGTTTTCACGGGCGATGAAAGTTAAGGTCTTAATAATAGTCATCATGGACTTAGTAAAAGAATAAGTTTTTTAATTTGTTGGTAATAATATAGTAGTGGTAATATTGAGTGTGTATGTAAAGGAAGGCGGGTATTATATGTAAACGCTAGCGAGAGTTGAACTTATCCATTATTAGCGGGCGAAAAACGCGGCTTTATAAAGTTATAATTCAATTTTATTCGTTTTTCGAAAAAGAATTGTAATGTATGCGAAAACTCGAAAATTCTAGGGTTTAAAAGGACTATTTTTATATAAGTGTTGCGTGTCCTTCCGTTCAAGGGTTTCTTTAAGGGCTAAGTCCAAAGATTTTAAACTTTTACTGAAGCCGAGTAGTAAATTAAGTAGGCGACGTTTTACTTGTTATTATATCAAAAATAATACCCGTTCATTTTAAGAAGTTTTCATTTCCGGAAATAAGATACGAAATCTTCGTTCCTATATTTCATTGTTAAAAACCAGAATAAAAATGCCTGGGATAACGTGGTTAATAGTAAAGCAGTATCGGAACTATAAGATTTAACGAATTTAGGCTCGGGTTAAGTTAAGTATATAAGATTTTAGCGCCGATATTATAGGGATAACTTAACCTTCTTTAAAACTTATTACTTCTTTTTAACGGTTTTAAGTTTAAATCGAAGTATAAACCTTATGTTATTAGTAAAGGGTTGGAAGTTTTCGTAAAGATAGGTGGAAAGCTTGATATGAAAATTCGCGAGTTTGTCCATAGTTTCGTTTCCGTCAATATTTACATAACCAGACTTTATTTAATCGTAATGAAACCTTAATACGATTCGATTGCGGCTTGGAAGCCTCGGAAAACCTATTGGAAAGAATTGGCATGATTAATAGTTAAGCTTTATATTACAGAGATATTTTTTATGTATATTATTTCCTTACTTAACGTGATGTTTGTAGCTGCCTTTAGGCTTCAGAATTCGTTGATAGCCTTTGTATCGAATATGTACGTAGTAAGGTATTGATTTCGGAACCCTTTCACAATTATACGCTTATAGGGGTAAATTACGTGTCTATGTTTAAATAATGCTACTTGTCGAATAGCTATTCAAATTTGATATTAACAATTGTAATATAATATTAATCCTGGTTTGAGTATTAGTTTTAAAAGGCTAAGATAGGTTCTTCCTTATTTTATCCATTTAATAAGGGATTGTAGGATCTGGAAGAGAATTGTAAAGTGAGTAAGATAGGTCATAGAAAATTGGAAAATTCGTTGTTGGTTCTAAATGAATACGAATAATCTTTAACCAGTTTAAACCAGCGACGTGATAAAGGAAAATTTTATAAATAAATAGGAATATTTTGTATTACAAGTGTATAAAGCCGCGTAAAATGCCGGGGCGTCGTAATGATATGGAGGGCCGCTCATCTACTAGTTGATATAGGCGTAGAATTTTTTTGCAAGTCCTTTATAAACACCATAATAAATGTTATTTAGATACGTCATATAAGGGGATATTTTGTATCGAAGGTTTTTAACCGAAAGGTAAAACGATATCGATATTATTTAAAGGCTATTTTGCTACATAGTACATCGAAGTCTTTAAGGATAATAATGCTAAGAAAAATCCTATATAACGATACAACCACCCTTACCATAACGACGAACGAAAATGTAACTTATTCTTCAAATTCTTTTTATCCGTATCTGAAATACTAACTCTTGACGTAATAAGTAAGTATGGGAACAACCGCAACGATGGCGGCTATACGTAAAAGATGTGGCGGGGGCTCGTATCTTGTGTACAAGAATTTCTTATGATGTTGGACCAATTCTAACACTCTCATTATACGTTTCTCAATGTATACCCGCCCTAATAAGAAATGGTCGAATGAAAACTTTACCTACCATATACTTAGAAACTTAATATTATGAAAAGGGTTTATGACCGGATGGACCGATATTGTATCAATAAGAACGAGAGAGTTTTTTCGTTTCATAAAATCTATTAAACCTCAACTTTTAATGATATTTAAAAACTTTAACTGTTACCATGAGAAAACTAATCGATTATTAACCGCTTATATGTCCACTTTTTATATGTCGATTTAAACCCCATAACGTTTAACTTTAATAAATCCTAAGCTCTTAAACAAAAGACGTCGTCGGCATAAATGATAAAGCGGTTAAAATAGTGCCTGATAAGATTCAACATATAAATTATATAAAGTATTAGAAAAAAAAGAGATATATAATATTTTGTAGTTAAAGTTAGAAAACCCTATATTTACCGTTTAATATAGAAACCTTAAAATATTACTAGTTAAAATGCTTTTAACGAAAGTAAATAGACTACGATAAAATTTTAAACGTTTTATCCTTTAAATGAGGTAGTTATAAAGTGAAATATCAAATACTCCTTAAAAGTTTCGAAATACAACAAATACGACTTTAACATTGGTAAAACCGAATTCAATATCATAGGTGAAAGATTTAACCAGGTTTGGGATGGATTGTTTAAACATCCCCTTTATTATTAGGCGTTTATAAATCGCTTGGTTATAAAAAACTAAGACATCCGCCAGGCTAAGATACGTTTCAACCCTTTTAAAAACATAGGTATTAAAGCGATGAACCTTTATAAATATAGTTATAACAAGTCTCGATCGCATAGTTTCAATATTATAAAAACCCCAGATAATCATTATACTTGTGAAAAGACTCCTATTTATAGATGCTTATCGTAGAATACGATAAATAACATAGAGATAAAGTTTGAATAAGCTTTAAGTAGACGTATTATCATATTATTGGACCTAGCGGACGTATTTCAAACTATAATAGTGTTATGCTGGATCTCTTTGTTGGAAATATAAAACCCTTACGAAATAATGTACTAGAAACTGTTTTAGTTGTTTAAAGGGTCGTTGTCGATGTTGTAGGCGGCTGAAAACCTGTTAAGAATATCATCTCGAAGTATTTGTGCCTGTTGACTAGCGTTAAAAACGAGGCGACCCCCTAATTCAAGTGGAGGAGCTCGTAGTAGTAATGGAGACTTGTTCTAGCTAATGATTCTATGTAATTCCGTGAGGTTAGTGGCACAGTCAAACTTGTTCTTCCATAAGCCAGTTTATATGATTTTTTACGTTGTTTTCGTTTTATTGGAATATTGACGATTAGTTTGGGAAGGTTATATGAATTGATTCGTTTAGTTATACTATTTTATTGGATTTGAGAGTTTTTTATAAGTTGTTACTTACGTGATGTCGAAATTAACAAGTCCGTTAACAATTTGCTTTATTACCTTTATATTTGAAATATTTAGGATTTTATAAGGATTGTCACATGCTCTTGAAATTTTTCATATGAATATTTAACTTTCAACAGGTGAAACATATGTTTATTATAGATAGTTTATTTCTAGTATTGGAGGAGTTATTGATTTGGCGGTGTGCGGATTTCTTCATTAGTTCTCCTAAGTTTTTTCTATATATATTTTAACTTTTTGAGTGTATTTGTGAATGGATAGAATTCTGTTGTTATGCGTGGGTGTGCTCTAAGTGCTGGTAAAGTTTATATTAGATTGTCAAGATTAATAATACTGTTAAGATCTTTTACTATTATTTTGAATTATATGTCCGAGTTCATAAAGCTGTTCATGTTCAATATAAGGATATTATAAGCCTTTTATTAAAGTGCGTATGCCCTTATAATCTAGCTAATACTTTAACAGGTCCTCACTAATATTGATTTATATTAGATATTTATGAAATTAAAATTTATCTTGAACTTGAACGAATCAAATTGAGTATAAATATCATAATTTAATACATTTGAAAGTCCTAATAACGTACCGATTCATAGCTTACGTAGCATCTCATATATTTCATTCGTTGTAATATTTTTGAAAATAACTTGATGCTGTGAGATATCGTTGCGGAGTCTATTAAGTCAAATACAGGTTTGTTATTTTAATATAACAAGTAAATGAAAACTCGAAAAATAAATTTTTAGTTTTCTGCTAACATAAAATTAAGCCTAAGGGGAGTTTCAAAGTATATCATATAATCTTGGTGAAGTCTTATTCTTTTTTTTTTTTTTTTTCAATTAATCCACATTTTTATAATTGCTTACTTTGAGGACTTTGTATAGTTTTTCAATGACGGGGTAATTGAATTTTTGATGTAGGTGTGAATATTATTATATACCCTCATAGATAGTATATATAGGCTAAATGGCAGTGCACTGTATTGCAGGGTGCACTCCTGCAGAGTGCATGATAATGTATCACACTGCAGGATACACTCTTGCAAGGCGCAAAGTTCATAATACATGGAATGGTCTGGAATGGCTATTCCAGACCGAATGGCAATGCGTGGAGCAGTCTGGAAGAGGTATTCCAAAGTGGTACGCTCTAGGCGAGGGCTTATGAGCCCTCACCTGTAGCGTGTACCTTTGGATACTTATTCTTTATTGATCATCTTTATTACTACAATACCAACTTAACGATTACATTCCTAAATACCTTATTCACGTGAAAAGAAGGTCTTAGATCTTACCGACAGTAGGTAATGAAGCTCCGATTTGGCTAATCGCATTGCCCTGATATTTAGTATAAGACCTTCGAATACTTATTTTGAGTAAAGTTTTGGAATAGTACATTAGTATAGGAATTTAATATTGTTGTGGTTATAACAATAGTAAGGTATTTCGTTTTTTTCGGTGATGAAAAAAGACGTATTCGGTTAGTTATTGTGTTGTACTAAGTCTAGGACTAGTATCTTCATTTCAGATCATGACTTTAGGGGGTTTTTCCTATTTTTTTAGGTTTCTACATTCAAAATTTGTATTGCATTTCATTTATTCCTAGTTAGAAAGAAAGAGGTATTGAGTGTAATATATTACCTATTTCGATCGGTATTTGGTATTAGTGTTACTTGTTGACCAATAATCTTATTTGTTTAATAAATTTGATACCCTTTGACATTGTTTTGATAAAGAGTATTGGTATCAATAGTTAAGATAGTTACGTTTTATGTAATTTCAAGGGAAAATACCGATAGTTATACCTATTATAGGTTCATTCATAAAGTCGTTACTTCTTTATTGTGAATATTATTGGCATATCTATTAGAATTGAAAGTATTGGGATTTTTGTTGTAAGACTTGTTGAATATTATTATGTAATTGATAATAATTCTATTAGTATAAAGGTTTCTTTTGATAAGTTCATGTTCAATCAACTATTGTAGTGAAGGGTTTATTCTTTTGAAATCAATTTAGTACCTATTATTCTAATTCATAGTGACTCAATAACTTATTAAGAGTCACGACTCAAGCATGATAGCGTGTCAGGAAGCAAGCCAGTATGCAGCTGAGCCCGAAGTCCAACACATCAGACGGGGAACACCTTTCCTTTGTTAGCGGAAATGAATAAACCAATCATGGGATTAGGATCAGTGGAATTAGCACTGATCCAAGTGATCTAGTACTGAAAACGGTATGAAGGCATGGATATATAAGGACACGGTCAGTACCACATTGACAGTATTTCCTTCATATCTCTTCAGTTTTCAATCTAAGTATTCAGTCTCAGTATATTCTAAATAGCCTCACAGCTTTTAATCATTACTTGCACGGTTGCGATATTATTCACTCATCATCTCTATTACCTTATTGATAACATAAACCCTTTAACACCTTCTATATACTCACGGGTATTCAGTGTGATCATTACATTTAGGTCAAAGGGTTTGAAGAACTCATTTAGTTTTGAATATGACTTTACGAATATATGTGTAGGCATGAAGAGATATTGTTGTTAGCGATATCGTTACTTTTCTCTTTGGAAAATTATTAAGGATTTTAATATATGACCTATTCGTATGATACATTAGTTAGATTTCGTTTCTTCTCCTTCGTTATGAGGGGTTAATTTTTCGGTTATATTACTTCGTCTCTCGCTTGAATTTAGCTTATTTATCTTTTCCCCCCATAAATTTAAGGTATATTTATTCAATTATTCGCAGAATTCATCGGGAGTAATAGGTGATTAGTCGATTTCAGTCAATTTGAGTTGTAAATAAAGCGTTCAATTATGTTAGTAAGATGTTTTAGTGTAGTAGGTTCATTAACGTCCGTAAATAAAAAGCTGTTATCGAAGCTTTTGATGAATACGGGTTTGAGGGTTTGAATTGTTTCTTTTTTGGCGGGATCGGTAACGATATCAATCTTGGCGTTTTTAGTGCTTATTTTGACGGTTTAATTTCTTAATTGAATATTTTTTGGTAATAGATTTTGTGGTAAAGTGAACGATTGATATGAGAGGAGGTTTAGGCTTTTTTTATTGCTGAAGTTATTTGTTATTAAACGGTCTGGAGACTAAGCGATTTCGATTTAAATTTTCAAAATGATAGAAGTAGATGCGACTGAATCTTTTATTCATTTTATTGTTTTAACAACTTTTGTAATCGTCTTTCGATTCTCAAGCTTAATGATTTTTGTATCTTTTTAGTGGTTAATTTCAAGGTTTGTTTTATCGAGATGAGATCAATAAAGATATCTCGATTTCTTGGCGATACCATCGCCACTTTTGAATTACAGTGGATAATAACGTAATTTAGATACCTTTTACACTTATTTCTGGGATAAATAACACAGTTTTATTGAGGAATTTTGTTTGACATTTTCCCCTAATTTTCCCAAAAAAAACGTAACTAGAAAGATTTTTTTACCAGCTTATTTGCGCTTAATCCAATGAGCACTGATTAGTGTTGGCAGATTTTTATTTTTATAACATAATAAAATCGAATCTTGATTAACGTAACTAGTATATTATATTGAAAGTGGTGATGTGTTACTTTTAAGTTTAGTACACTGTTAGCCGGTTTACACACCATTTTTTATGGGTAACTACTAGACTTATACCCTATATTGAATTAAGCACTCTCTGTAATTAACATGCAGTTAATATAGTTAACTTGTAGTCAGTACAGTTAACTTAGCTGTACTGAAATTAATTGATGTTCCAACAAGAACGTTTATTTAAAATAGGATACGAACCTTATACTAACCCATAATAATTAGGTGTGAATCTTTTTAGGGCTAGCTTGATTGAGAAATATCATCTACTTTTAATCAATATAATATTACTTACTACGTCAACCATAATTTGAACCAACAACTGTTACAACATCTATATAGGTTACAAAAGTAAATTAATTCAAAATTTGAAATGAAATTAAGTATTTAAAATATAATGAAGAGTAGGATTGAATTCAATTGTTAGATCAATGCTTTGTGCTGACTTTCAAAACATTCTTCCATTACATATATTTCTAATAGCTAAACCATAAACTATAAATACTGTAGATATTACTATATATCACTATAGTTAGCAAGCGTCAGGGAGCATATTGGTGGAGTTTATGGTAGAGTGTTACGTTCCAAGGAAAACGTTAGCAGAATGTATGGTAAAGTGTCATCTACAAGTAAAAGATTATAAGCTCTTATTTAATGCGTGTACTCTCCAGATGCTTTTTCTCCCTTTTGCATAATCTTTTTATTACCATACTTGAATACTATACTGTATTTCTTATATGTTAACTTAAAACCCTAATCGATATTAATGAATAGCCAACTTAGTCAACTACAAATAGCTTTTGAAAAAAGAGACGAGTTGGTGTTAAATACCTGTAATGATATATTGTAACGGTTTTTATTATTTCATGTTTTAATATCACGATTTAAAAAAATTACGCGGAAACCTAAAGAGATTGTAAAACCTGGAGTCAATTTAAAAGGGACAATTTTAGTACGATATTATTGACTCGATTGATGTTTTTAACTACTAAAAGCCCTGTTACGCAATCATCAACTCGGTTAAAGTCCTAGATGTATTCGGAAACATTTTAAAAAGCGTCTTATCACGTATCAGCTATATAAATTATTAAGTTTCGTGCCAAATTACCAAAGCTTATTCGATTATTTTACCAAGTAAGTATCGAAACCGCCCACACATATCTCGAAGACGATTTAAATCACTTTCCAAACGCTAAAAACATGTTTTCAAACACCAAAAAAATCTTTCCAATGGTTTATAACAATAGTAAAAACGTTTAAAGTAACATCCGATATTTCCACACAATATTTAAACTTTTATATGCCCATTTTGATAAACAATTTACACACCGCTTGTTTGAGTTAATACTTTCAACGTTTAAGTTTACTAGTCTTGTGGTTAGTAAATTAATCATAAGCGCTAAATAATTAGTTTGGAACGCTTAGGTATATTTCATTTTTATTTCTGTTGGAAATACAACATGTATTGTCACTTTGTACACTTAACAACAGGATCAGTTAGTACTTGGTGCAACTTCAAGTACTTGATACGTCTTAACACCAAGTATAAGTGATTCTCTGGAGATGTGGATATGTGCAAAGGGTACTAGTATTTACTAGTACATACTAGTATTACCTAGTAAAAAGCCTATTCGAATAGGACATTCATATACTCATTATCTTCATCTAAACTTGGTGTTGGTAATAACATGGAAATAAGTTCATTGTATACAAAAACCGATTCCAAATAAAATGTGTGGTAGGGTTTTGGGCGCGTTGAAAATATTGCAATCAAAAAGTTTTCGAAATAAAATTACAAAAACGAAAAAGCTTTATAAAAATACAATTAATTATATATCAAGCTCTCTATGTATATTATAAAATACTTAGATTTTCAAGCCTATATCAATAACGAAGGAAAAGGAAAACATCGAAACTCCTTTTTAAAACGCTGAAGAAAAAAGTCTACTTCCAAGGCCTAAGTTACTATCACTGAAATATTCGGAAACTCCGTCCTTCACAAATATGAATACATAACTAATAAAAATAAAATAAAGATGTACTATTACTCATGACTACTTTAAAATATTAAACAGTATCTTTAAAATCATAATAAATATAATATTTATAGATACAAACTATATTAAATTATTTATACCTATCGATTATAACCTTGTGAAATCTTCTAAACCTATACGAACCTGAATCAGTGTCACCTAATAATGTTTTCTTTTATCAATATAAGCCTTTCAATAGTTATCATTAACATCAAAGACTCCTATAAAACAATTTTAAAGTTAATTAACGTATACTAAGACACTAGAACTACTAACTATTAAAAACATTTTGAAAAATTTCATTTTATACACCCCTCACACTACGCCGCCTCTGCCTCCTTATAACAACGTTTAAAAATATCAATAGAAATCTAATCTATCAAAGCCATCAGGTTGAAGATATTCAATATTACCTTCAATTGTTGACCAGTACTAAGTCAGAGTTTTCAATCTCAATAGTCTAAATACGAAGTAGATTAGGGAAAGACATTTTTTTAACACTAAGTAAACTACAATCGAACTTCCAAAACGAAAACTGGCTTTAAAGAAAATAATAAACGACAAATTCAATCCTCTAAAAAAAACCCGAAAAACAAGAGTATTAACCATGTCAGTGAATTTAAGCAAAATTTCCTTACCGACTTTCACCAAAGTCACATAACAAAAGCTTATTAGGTACCTCACCCGAACGTATGGCCTTTCTATTCTTAGAAATTTATCAGTAAAAAAAGCGAACGTAAATACAATTAATAATGGTAAAGTAAAAATTCCCTGCTACATAGAATATAAATTTAGAATACAACAACCTACAATTATACAATCAAATATTTAATTTAACTAGTCTACTACACAAAAGCCTACATAAATCCTTATACTGTGAAATTTCAACTAATCAAAAGTCGTATTTTATTCAGGTATTCCCGCTTTGAGATATCCACTTTCGACGTCAAAAAATCTACTTTCAACATCAAAATCTCTACTCTTAACGTCAAAAATTTCACTTTTGACGTTAATACACCGAAACGACTAATCAAAAGCCATACGAAAAGTGGGTAATACCGCCATATAAGTCCCAATTTTAATATTAAACTATCAAAACTTAACATCAAATCTTACTTGTTTCCCTCATTCTTCCACAACACAACATTGTTTGATAGTCAATAAAATCCAAATTCGAGACCAAATTAGAGATAATTCAAGATTATCTTATCATATTTGGAGTGACGAAAAATGGTTCCCTTACCTCAAAATATAAGACAAAAACTAGCATGAATTACAAATAAGGGGCGATATAATTCAACTTACAAAATAAAAAGATAACGTGATTATTGGTTAAATGCAATACAAAATTACAATATCTTAACCTTCCACAACTATTTTTACTAACCTCAATTTAATATAAACCTAATTTACGTTGTAAAGATTTATACCTTAGCTATTCAAGTTAAAAACATGTTTTTAATTAATTTATTCATTGAGAAAACAATTTTGACTTTAACCAATATCATTTAAATCACCACAAAGCAGTTCAATTAAAAATCTACCGCTATAGTTCCACCTAAATCATTCGATACTTACCTCTAATATTTCAAATTTGGTCATATCAACCCAAAATTAGTAAAGAAATCACTTCAGTTATTGAACGACCCCAAAATAAACCAAAAATAGAAACGTTTCGACCTTATTTGTATTCCCTATAAACCTTCTAAAAGAAACCCCGATAACGGCTAAATTTTCAATTTAGAATTCTGAAAAAGAAGGTCTATTTAAACCTTGAATGATTTCCTGGAAAGAATTACTAACCTAAGAAGCAAACGCTGTAACGTAATGGAAATTAAAGTGAAATATAAATTTAGGGTTGTTAACATAATTATTATATCTCTTAATAAAATTTTAAATGCCGTTCATCATATACTAAACGAAATCATCAAATGTATTAAGTATATAATAAACTATTGAATCTTGATCGATAAAAATAAACTCATTAAATATTCAATAAAAAATATTAATAACGTATTGACTTTGAAGTTGTCTTTACCATATACCTCTAAAAAAAGATTTCCAGACGCTTCAATATGTTAATCTTAAACAAAATATGGACCTAAACCTTTGCAAAAAAAAAGTACTATATCACTCATAATCTTGCCTATTCTAAAAAGCTATTATTAAAACCAATTAAACAATCAACGATAAAACCAGAATCCAACACACCATGCCCTATAAAGATCTTCACGATGAAGTAAATGAATATAAGGAATATAAACCCAACGTTTAATTTACCTTCAACCCTATCTCTTTCATTATTGTCTATATACCCTTGAAAAAACGATTAAGATGTCAAAAAACTAATTCAACAGGGAAAAGGGACATCTTTCATTTATGGTAGTTTTCTAATATCATAAATTTTTAACACATCTTCAAAATCTACTTACTTATCCGGCTGGGACACTCGACCTGAAAAATCGAACAGTTCTTACCTGACGGTCATAAAAAAAACCATCACGAAATTCCATAGGTCTATTACAAGGGATAAAATACTATCGAAGTTAATATCCCTTATAACACTAAAAACGTAGCTCCAACTCTAAATCAGAAGGAAGTATACGCTAAATCACAATAAAGATAACAAATATCCTACAGATAAATTTGCTAGTAAATGTTGTTAAGGTTGACATATTCCAATTTGTACTTTCAATTAATAAGTCAAAAAACAGCTAACTATAAAGAAAGCTTTGGAAGGTCCTAATACCGAACACTAAAAATAGGCCTTTCATAGTAAGAACTAAAATTTACTGTCCCTTAAGGTCTTCAATGTTATCAAAAGAGAAATAAACTGCCATGCCTTAACCACAAAAAAGTCACCAAAATCAAAACAAATTCTAAAAGTTAAATTGAAAGTTATGTCAGAATAGTAATACTGAAGTTTAAGTAAATATACAATATTAATTACACTAAAGCCTTTGCCGCCACAATAAAGTCTTCCATATGGAGGATCCTTCATACTATTGTTACTTTATATAAGTAATATATCAACTAAATAAACATTTACTTGCCTTTTCTAGAGGGGAAACTTAAAAACCTGGTGTTAATAAAGATCTAGAAGACCATGAGTAACATCGTTTTCAAATATGTAAAAGAAAATAATATAGATTTCAATTCTCTTGTTAACCAAATCTTTCAATTACTCGCCTCCCGAAACGAGTTTAAACAGGATTCAAAATAATAGTTAAAACGATGAAAAACGATATTCGATACCTTTAAGTTGAAAAATTTCAACTCTAACAATACAAGATACATCAATTATTGCTGTCAACTCATTATCTATGCTTATTTTAATAACTTTCTAATTATATGAACTATTACAAAGGCTATCAATACCTTGAAAACCAATGTTAAAACTCACTTGAAGTAAAAAAACCTAAAAAAACCAAACCACTTCCTAAAAATACGTTTCTTAAAAATAGTGATATACGTACATTTATCTTAATACAAAATACGTATATTCCAAGGGTATTGGACTTTAAGATAAAGAAACTAAGCAAATATCCGGCTTAAATCCCCATTATTTTGGAATAACTTATTTATATCATATATATGCCCCTTAAAAACCAAGCTTATATATTATAAATAAAGAAGTATTAGTGGAATATCATGGATTTGAACTATATAATATATTGATCTAGGCCTAATATGACCTCTCTTATAGTAATACTCTCAAGCTTTCATTATAATCCTTTATATGCAAATACCACACATATCAATTACGCCTTGAAATACTTTAAGTAATACAAGAAGTAAAAACTTTAAATAGGTCATAAAGTGCTATATTGATACGTACATTGGAAATCTATAAACTTCAATTAAAATGATCATAAAAATCATAGACTTTCATCGAAGACTAGTACGATTCCGACTAAAAGAGAAACAAAGCTATTGACAAATCTACCTATAGGTACACAGTTCAGATAGTTAACAACACGTTCAGTTAGTTATCCAAATGAAAATACAAAATATTAACTTCTTCTTTGTATTTTAAAAGCGTAACGGTAATAAGAGTTACTCAAAATACACTTTGAATAAATAACTTTGTCGTTAAAGTCTTTACATATTCACGTGAAAGTAAATTAGTAGAATAGTAATCATAATATTGTTATTGTTGTAGTAAAAGATAGATAATTCAGGAAGAAGTATTCCAGAGAGTACGCCACGGATGGGAGGTGATAAACCTCCCATCAGAGCAGTGTCCCTTTTGCCATACGATCTGGAATACTTATTTCAAACTGCTCTATGCATTGCCGTACGCTCTGAAATATCCATTCAAAACCACTATATGCATTATACACTTTTCTTCCTGCAAAAGTGCAGCCTACAACGTGACACGTTATCGTACACTTTATATGAGAGCACCTTACAATACTGTGTACTACTACTTGGCTTATATATACTATCTATAAAGGTATATAGTAATATCTACATAGGCAATCTTTTATTTTTTTACTTATCTATAGCCTAATAACAACAATTTAGTTGTAACGAGTTCGTACACGTAACCCTATAATAACAGTATAGTTGTGATACAAATTGTCAAGGTTTAAATTAATATTTCTTGTAATGATAATTTAATTACGGTATTAATTGAAAAGGTTCGAATTAGTTAATACTGGCTGCGATAGTAATTGTAAAAGTTCAAATTAGTCATTTTTAGTTGCGTTAGTAATTTTAATAAGGTCTTAGTAAATATAATTAATTGGTTGCAATATAATTATTAATAACGTCTTTTATTAGTCACGATAGGGGTGTAATTACATTGGCGTTGTAAGGGTAATTACGTAAGAGTAATTACGCCATTACGAATTTTAGGTTAATATAAAGTAATATCGCTATCGGTTTAGGTAAAACTTCTTTTCTTTTTCTTTTTAAAAGCGCGTATCATTAGTTAATATAAGTCCCTATCCAAATTTAACTTAACCTTTTTTCCAATTAACCAATTTAAACCGCTTTAATAGTTAGATTATTTTACCAATACTTACATACTAACCTTACTCTTAAATAGATATTGCGTAAGCTTAGGTTTGCTAAAAGCCGTTTAGTGCGCACTCGCCGCCTTATTGCCATCGCCGCCTTCGTTATTATCGCCGCCTATAACACTACCACCACCACCAGCAATAGCCTGCTCTCCTCGGGCACTATATTTTCAATCGTCACCTCCACTCCAGTCTCTCTATACTCTGCCGCTTCCGCCTCCTTGGCCTCCTTCTTCTTCGCCGTCGCCACTACCATTTTGCCAGCCTCGTTAGTCTCCGCCGCCGCCATTACCCACTTACTGGCCTCGCCCGCCTCCGCCGCCACCACCACCCCTCTTTTTCCCCCTTTCCCTTTCCCTTTCCCCTTAAACTTTTTAGGGGAGAAAAGGAAGGTTTCTAAAGCTATAAACCTTACCCTTTCCCTATAGGTAAAAACCCCCTTACCTGTAAAGCCCACCCGACGCCGTAAATATAGCTTTAAAAAGCTTTTTTGCGATTTATATTACTTAAATCCACCCATATATATACTTTTAATCTTTTCATAAATAAAGAGTAGAAGGCGAACTTGTTCCGTCGCCTGAAGTTTCATATCGTCAGGATATACCATGAAGCTTTTTTAATGCGTAAGGCGTTAAAGAAGCGTACCCGGATCCATAGCTTCAGACCATCAATAAATACGCTTTACGTACCGTATATCGCATCCACGGCCTCGGGTAAATCTGTTAGCGATTATTACGAAAACTGGGGTCGTTCGACCTATTACTACCGCTACGAACGGACTGGCAGCAGATACGCCCCCTTTCCATTGGTCCTAAAGCCGAGTGCAAAGGTCGTATTACACGTCTTCCGGCTATATAAGGAATTTTAACCGATTTTTAAAAATTTCATTTATTAGAAAAATAATGTTCAAAACGTTCCGAAAAACAAACGCGGTCGCAAATAACCGAAATAAGCCGTTGCTAATTAGTAACAGTCATTAACCGGGCTGACGCACCTGGCCACAGTAATATCATGACTTTCCTAAAAATCGTTAATAAGTGATAAATATAACTTATGGTATATAAAACAAAAAGAGATAATACATCAAATATAGTGTAATATTGTAAATTGAAATAGAAAATAATAAGTAGTAAAATACGTAATAAGTTCGAAATACGTAAAATAAAGGGTGGAAGTATTTCAAAAGCGATGTGAAGTCGTATATTATAATTAATGATGGCGAATTGGAAAAGAAATAATCGGGCTAAAAATCATATATCGAAGTGTAACAATATTCTAGGAGTTACGCAAAATGGTAAATCTAAATAGAAAAAGTGAAAAAACAAGAAATTCGTCAGGGTCGAGGTATACAAGATAAATAGTAATAAAATACTAGGACCGACGCGAAATAATAGGGTTAAATAAAGGTATAAATTGGGAACCGATGCGAATAACGGATTTCGAACCGCTTTAAATCGGCGAAAGTGGTATAATGACGTATTAGAGTCGTAAAAACTTTCTAATAACCTTAATAAATATTATACTTATTAATATTAATATTTATAATACTCCATTTAGGGAAACTTTAATTATTACATCCGTTAGGTTGAACTTTCTATCGATCAACCTTATTTCCTCGATTTCACGGCGTTTATATAACTCGTATAAAGTTATAATATAGATTATAAAACGTTTTTAGTTCGTAATACTCAATTTAACCAAACACTTATAAAACAAAAAGTAATTAATACATACAACGAAAGGGATAAGGTGTAAGCCAAGGTTGGAAATAATTATCCGGATCGTTATAGTTATAATAATACTTGAATCGAAACCTCCAACCATATCATAAATTTAGAAGGTTAAGATGCTTTTCGAAACCCTTTTACACTTGGTGAAGCTTTAATAGATAATGTTTCCACGAAATGTAAAGCCGTTTAGGGCCGGTATTTCTTTACCGAAAACTAAGACGAAGCCTATTTACGAAATACAGTCGGAGTTATTAAAGAAAGAGCCGTTAATAAATGCAAATAACTTTATAATACGTATTACAGCAGCATAAATTACAAACCGCTTTTTTGATTATACATTTGTTATAAATGAGTTTATTAAATTCTTTATATACATCGTTTAATAGGACGGTTTAAAACTAATTAACTACCGAAAGCTTAAATGCTGCCTCAGGTTGTATTACAAAATCAACACAAACACTATGTACGCGTTGGAATTTGTATTAGTCGACCCGTTTTATACGATTTAAAACGATAAGGGGAACTTTGTTTAACTACATATTTTATGAAAATCCTAGAACTTCGTTCTGAAAAGTAATAATAACATTATTAAAATTGATTATATGGTTTTCCGTCAGGTAAGTTTTAGGTTTTTCCATTCATGCTAGCCTCCAAAAGTTTCTTCTTTTTCATTGCGTAAAACGACCCGTTATATAGCGTTAATATATCGTTCGTCTATATACCTGTTAATATAAGCCCTCCAAGCAGGTTATTAATACTAATAAACACGAGTCGAATGTTAAATCAGTTTCTTTGAAGCGTTCCTTAAAATACCTTTGGTAAGTGTTATATTAGTAAATACCAACTTTAGCCAAGCCATAAAGCGGTTTTATAATACTTAAAATCGTTTTAGATAAATAGTGGTTTTTAAAAATCCTTTGGTATATCAACGTAAATACGTCGTTTCAACCGTTCTTGAAACTAGGTATATACTTACATTATATTACGAAGTTCGATATATAAGCTATACGGTATGTTAAGGGAGGTTACGAACGTATAAATCAGGTGGTGGTTAGCTCATTGTAAGGTGGGCTATAAAATTATAATATTCTTTTTGCTATCTTTATTACAACTTTTTTCAATTAGGTGGGTTTTTTCGTAAGACTTTCAGGTTTTATTTTTAATTTCGTAAACGAGACGAGTAGAAAAACTTTTATAAAAGTCTTAAATCTCCGGGTAAAATCGTTTAAAGCGAAATACGCCTTCATCAATTGAGATAAAATTTATATTCAGGTAAACTATTCGAACGGAGAATGTAGGGTATGAATAATACAGTTGTAATGGAGCTTTAAGCTAAGCTCGCAGTTTTCCATCTTTTTTTAAGTGATAAAAAGGCCTCCAACAAAGGTCTAAGGGCGTTTTTCAATTTTCAAACCAAAAGGGCAGCTCCGGTGGCGGGGTGTTGGTAGGGTTGGTATAAGCGGGCCGTTTTCGTCTAATAGAATCTGGTCGGATACGTTATTCAGGTGGTAGGCTAAAAATAGGACCGATTTGGATTCGTCGTTTTGGAAGGTATTTCGTTAGCGGTTTTATTCGGGTTTCGGTTTCTGTCCGCTCCTTTTCATCCCTTTCCTGTACTTTCGTATTATTATTTAACGAAATAAACCTATACCTTTTGGAAAATTAACAAACACATTATAGCCTTTGAACCCGTCAACTTTTAAGAGCTAATCTTTTCTTTTTTAGTTTTCCAAAGCAGAACCTTAAATTGTAACAGGAAAATTAAAACGCCAGTTTTGGGTAGACCATTCCTCGAAATTAACGCTTTAAATATATCGTTCTTAGCCTGTAAAAAACGTAATGCTGCCAAGGCCTTCGTTATAACATTCTCTCTTTATACTGTGGTTAGTAATGGTATAAAGTTTATATAAATCGTTTGGTAAATACTAAAAATAGAGAGCGTAGGAATAAGTTTCTTTAGGCTAAAGATGTTATTAACGGCGTTAATTGTTATCTAAAGGATAGATTCCTTAGAACTGATGCCTTTTAATTCTTTGAACAGCACTATATACGTTTTTTAAAATGGTTCGTAATATAGTTCACATTTTATAATACCTTATAAAGCTTTTACTAAAATATACTTATACTCATCACCGGTTATCCAAACCTTAATACGCTTTTCGATAAAGTTAAAGGCTGTATTAATGACGCATACAATCCAATTTAAATGCCTTAATAGATTTTTAACCAATAGTTAACTAAAATGTACTAGTAGTTTATAGCGAAAACGATGAGTATAAATTGAATAGCCTAAAATAATATTACCGCGTCGATAACGTAAGGTATCGGTTAGTTATCCACATACATAATATTAATGATCACTTCGTAATTAAAGTTTATATCGTTTTAAAGGCGGAACTTAAACCATTGTAAGGCTTATAAATATAGTTAATATTTATAGTAAAACTTTTCGATAACCTTAAATATGTTCTTTCTTATATTCGTATAACCTGCAGCGTACAATAGGCGTAAAAAGATCTTTATGGCCGGGTATTCGAATCGGTAATATAAAATCCTTAATTACGGTTACGTTAAGTACATAGGCTTAATTATACGTAGTTTGGTGAAAAACTACAAGTAGCCAAACTTAAGCTGAAGAAGTACATATACGCTATTCGAAACGCGGATAGGCTAGTTAGTTATATTCCGAACCTTGATTTTGAGTTCATTTATATTAACTAATAAAATCAGGAATGGTATTTTAAAGTTTATGACGTAAAACTGAACCGGTTTGAATTACGTGTTTACAACAACCGTCCTAAACGATAATTCTTTGCTTTTATTAAACAAAACCTTTCGGTGTTTTCCTATTCGGTTTGGCTGAAAATTCGGAAACTTCGTTACGATCGCATCGAATTATCTTTTTCTGGCCGTTGAGATTTTATTAATACCGGTATTATGTATAATTTCCTACAAACGGCTATCGTATCTGCTTAAAAATGCAAATTGTAATGCTATATAGGCGTTAAGTACTTCGTTTATGTATTCCAAGCCTGTAATGTGTAGAAAAAAGGCGCCTTATAACCTTGCGAAAATACGTTAAGCGGTTTCGTTGTCGTAAGCTATTACATAAATATATTTACTCCTAAAGTTTTTATCTCCAGATATATATTCGTAAAGGTAAACGTTAAAGCTATTATTTACGCTTTGGCAATTATCTACGTATATTATCAAATAAGCGTTTATACAGTCATTAAAAATATATCTGGCCTAATACTATCGTGTACTTCGAATTTACTTGTAAACGGTGTGATTAGTAAATTAACAACCGATCTTACCGCATGCAATACACCTTTTTTATAAACCTGCGAGGCTTCATACACCTTTTCGCAAGTATTACTGGCCTCGGAACGTTTCGCCTATTTCCGAACAATTGTTCCTATCCCCTATTGTTAGAGTTTCCTCCTTAATACGTCTACTTTAGGCTTTTTATTTTTATTTTAGATATACTTTAAATCTTCGATCCAAGACGTAGTGGATAATCTCGATAGGGTTTACTTTAGTAGTTTAACTCTTGCCTTTAGTTTTATCGGCTATAAATACTAATCCGAAACTGGGATATTAATGTATAAAAGTCTGAAGCAATATTTTAAAGCTTATACAAAAGTTTTTTAAATCCTTTTTTGATTTGAAAAATGTAAAGTCGAAATTCGAGTTTCCGCGGTATGTTTTCATTATTACTTAAATCAATATTTTCTTCTTTTTATATTCTGTTGCAAGGGTAACTAAATAATTCCGAAACTTAATTTATAAGGCGGTAAAAACTTCCTATATGTTTCATCGACGTTTTTCTATTAACATTTTACGGATTCTTGAATCGTATTATTTTAATTCTGATCGTGAAGTTTGTAATTAATCATTCTATATAAGTATGATTTTCAGTAATTATAATATTTCATAAATGTATTTACTTACATAAAGTGATATATATACTATTATTTAGCTTACCCGGGCAATATATCGGGTAAAATAACGTAAAACTGAAACGATTTGATATTTAGTGTTTTATTTATATTAAGTATAACACGTAGTTCATTATCGAATATATCGTATAGTTTGCCGCTATAGTTCTCGACCCCTATCCCAAAGCCTAACGAAATTAATTAGCTTTATAAAATTGTTTTTATTAGTAGGAAAGCGATACGATAAAAGGTTACAGTAAGGGTCGTAGTTAACGGGTATTGGTTCGTAAGGTATATATTAACGTTTTATATCGTTCTTCTTTTTCTGAAACGAGATATTTTCAGTGTTTCGGCTGCTTCTATTAAAGCTAAACAGGTTGTTTTCGGTATTTCGGCCGCCTTCGTTTTATTTGAACTGGGTATTAATCATATTTAGAAAATAGTTTAATATTTGGTTTTACTTTATAATATATATCGGTTTAGGGGTATATTGTACTCGTATAGTAAATGAGAATTGCGCCTGGTTATCTTTTTCTTCAAGGTTTATAATTTTAATTTAAGGTACAGGTATAATATTAGGTCGTCGCACGCCTTATATCCATCGTTTTATCCGTATATCTTTTACTATCTGTTTCTTATATTCTGTTAGGTAATATCATTTTACAAACTTCATTTAGTATATATCTTTTTTTTTTTAGTTTGTAAAATCTTTGAGTCGTATTTTTTCGAATAGGACTTTTACAAGGCGGCTATTTCTGCTTTCTAAGATATTAATATTTCCATTTCGTAATTAAATTCGTGAGGCTTTGGTAATAAAAGGGTTTACTATTGGCCATATATCCCACGTTTCGTTCGAGAATCTTTTATAAAAGTTATCTAACATATTAGGTCTTTGGGTTTTCGTCCCATAATAGCGAAAGATCACGATTAAAATATACGTATTTACCTTATATAGATTTATTTCCTTAACTAGCAAATCGATGGTATTTTACTAAAGGCTTAAGTTTATTTCGTATATTATAAATTTTCTAATTCCCATATACTCGACTAAAAAGTCGAAATAAAGGTTAAATATTTCTAGTTTTGTTAGTATTAAGACTATAGCTGTCGGTGTTTTAGAGCGGTTAGGGATAGTTGTTTTTAAGTATACCTGGTATATCAAAGCGGTGTAAATTGGTAATTTTGTGGCGTAGTTGAATTCAGGTACGTTAAAATGTTAAAATTCAGGGTATTTCTGTAAATATAAAATAAATATAATAATTGAAGCGGTCGTAATGAAGCTACTAACGTTTATCAATACGAATATATTTTAAACTATACGTAAATAAAGTGTAATTAAAAGCTGGTTGAAGATTTCAAATCAATGTTATTAACGCTTAATAAATTTACGTAAGCTAAGTGGTAAAGAAAACTTAAACTTTATGAATATTGAACTTGAAATATATAAGGCGAATATAAAAAGATGAATAGGGTAAAGGAAGTGTAGGTATATGGAGGTGTAATGTGTAATCCATTATGTGGGTTTTATTTCGTGTTTAGTAAACAGTCCGTATTATCGTGTCGTAGCTGCTTAGATTAGTACGAGCGATTTGGTTATTTTATTTGTAACTGTTTTTAAATCAAGCGAGCGGTCTAGGTGTTGTATTTGTAACCGCTTTTATATTTTGCTAGCGGTGTAGATTATCGATTTTAAATTGGATGGGTCTTAATAAAAGGTTTCAAAATTTGGTAGTTTTAGCTTACGTAGCCTATTACGTGATAGAACGCTTCTTGAAAAGTCGCGGATACATTAAAGCGCTAAAGGAAAGGGGGTTAATAGTAGTGTAACGGGGCTTTTAATAAATAAAACAAAAAATAAAGGTTAATAGTATCGTATTAAAGTATTTTTTTAAGTTTCTTTGATTTTATAATATCTATATATATATCCTGTATAATTCGACTAAAAACATAATATTAAAGTGTAAATAATTAGGACTGTTATAACATTCCGTTATAAGTATTTAACTTATATTTATCTTTTTTATTGGGCTACTTGTAATCGACCGAGTCGGTTACTAATTAGTATCGGTAAGTGCTTTACCTACTTACGTAAAAGTAAACCGGTAAAAAATTAATTATAAGATTAGTATAGTTATAGTCAAAGATAAATAAGTGAGGAAAAAGTATTCTAAAGAGTGTACGCCACGGATGGAAGGTTATAAACCTCCCATTCGGGCAGTGGCCCTTTTGCCGTACGCTCTGAAATACTCATTCCAAACCGCTCCATACATTACTATACGTTCTGAAATATCCATTCCAAACCGCTTCGTATATGATGCACTTTATGTCTTGCAATAGTGCAGCCTGCAGCGTGACACGTTATCGTGCACTCTGTAGGAGAGCACTTTGCAATACAGTGCACTGCCACTTGGCCTATTTATACTATCTATGAGAGTATAGAGTAATATCCACAAACTTGTTCACAAAGCTAGGTATTCTGATCATCATTATAATATACTGTAATAATAAAGGAGCTATCAAGTTGTCTAAAAACCCTAAATATCACTAACGTACTTGATATATACCCCTTAAAAACACTTTATAATAGATAAAGTGGAGCGTGGTACAATAAAAATCAAATGGGATCCTACGGATAAACAACTGGCCGATAGGTTGACAAATCCACTACCAAGAATAAAACACGATGTGATGATATAACAGCTAAGATTCATTAATCTAAGTTCATATTAATAATATTATTTATAAACCTTCTTACACTCAATTACTTTATAGTACTACATGTATAGAATATTAAAGTAGTTTGTGTACAAACTTTGGGATATTAACCAAGTACTGTAAAGATCATCGGTTCAAATCGAATTACATAAATCTTTTTGATTTTTATATCTGCCAATTTTCTTTTTTCTACACTACACTTCCTTCACTTTACTCTCTACTTTTTGTTTTCATTTTTAATTCTCTTTCTTTTTATATTTATTTCTAATCAGACAATACCTTTAAGGGGGGTACATAAAAATACAACTGGAAAAACCACTCAACACACTTAATAACAGGATCAGCCAGTACTTGCTACAACTTCAAGTACTTGATACCTCTCAACACCAAGGATAAGGAATTCACTAGAGATGTAAATATCTCCAAATAGCACAATTATTTACTAGTATAAGTACTAATATTGACTAGTACAGAGTATTAGCACGAAGATACTGCCTGGAATAGTACTTATTAACACAGTGCAACTAGTATTTACTAGTATACACTAGTATTGACTAGCACAGAACCGAGACCTTTGATCGATATATTTATAAGAATACAATTTATCACATATCAAGTCGTCCATATAGATTCTAGAATACCTGAATCTACAATACTACACAATATATTCCTGTATAATGCCTTCAATAATTTGATTTATGTTTTTAAGCTTTTATAGCCTAATTTGGAACATTTTTTTATATTTCATTTATCCTTTATTAATATATTACACGTTTTCGTTTTTGATATTTTTTTTTGAAACATTCTCCATTACAATATTTTGAAAGTACATAGAACCCTACCAGTGAAATATATTTGGAATCTGTCTTTCTATGCGATGACCTCTTTTTAATAGTATTATCAGCAACGTGTTTAGCGAAGGCTAAATAGTATATGGATGTTCTGTTCGAATATACAAAGTTTCTAAAAAGCGTTTTACAGTTTACTTATCTTAAGCTATAAGATAATATAATTGAAGCGGTAGTAAAAACACTGAAGCTCTAGGCGTCAAATCTTTATGTTATAAATATGATTTTTCGTTATAAGAATGAAAAGACTTAAGGGTTCCATATATTCATTAATTTATGTGGAAATGTTTAGGATTCGATCTTAGACATGTAGCTTATGATATATAATTGAATTTAGAATGTGTTAAGGATATAATTATAAATCGAATATATTAATATATCCGGTGGTAAAAACACTTTTTTAACAAGAGAATTAATCATTATGGCCCAGTTTTATAATCTATTAAGTACAAATGAAAAAAAGAATGAAAAGTAGATTTTAGAAAATAATATTAGTTGGTAAAACCTAAGAAATATCTTATTAAGAATAAAATAAATAAGTTATAATGCGATAATACCACACGAACATGAAGCGTGAGACTTTTGTTGAGACTGATTTTACTTTACAAATGTTTGATAAAGTTTGAAGAATTTAGGAAAGAGGAGGAAAAACCAAAAGGACTATCCTTTACTCGGGGTCGAAACTTACCCGTTTTAGTAAATACCTTTTAAAAGAACAATTAAACAAGCTACTTCCCAGCTATAATGAACACACCTTTCAACCATTCCAAGAACGTTTCAAACTAATATAACGGTATTCCTATATAATATATAAAAAGTGAGGAAAAACTATATGAACTTTATAAATTAATATAAAAGAAACATAACTTATATCGCAAACTTTCACTTCATCGATTTCTTATTAATGAAGCCGATCTTATAAAACTTATAAACTTCGTTAAATTGTAAAATGGAAACTAGATTTATGGTAGCGAATCATACGACATATTTAATAATGAAATTCGTACGATTTTGAATACCTATAAAATATTGAAAATTAAAGTCTTGCAATTTCATATAATTTTACCTGTTATTTTCATAGGGTGAATAAAAACATAGAATATATATTACCTAATATAAGTAGATAGGTACCTAAAGTATTATAGTCATTTAGAAACATATTTCGATACAGAAAATAGCTACTAGTTATACGATAAAACTTTGACTAAAATCATATGGTAATTCGTCAAAATTTATCATGATAACCCAAATGAATCGTTATAAGAAGTATTAATTCTCTTATTGACTAAGTTTGGAAAACGTCAAGCAACGTTTGAACCTATTTATTAAGGCTATAAACTTTTTATTTGAGTAGTTATAAAAACTTGTCATGAAAATTCAGACTTTAATCTTATTTTATTTAAGCTGAAAAAAGACGTAGAACTTTTAATACCAATTTTAAAACATTTTTCAAAACTTATATACTTCAAGAAACGAGCCTCGGATTAATATTCGTAACTAGAAAAGCAAATAATAACAGCGTGTAAATTACAAAGCGAATATTATTAAAACGATTTATTATGCTTTAAATCAACGATTCAAAATTTATAGGATGAACAGAGACCTTAAACCGAGTTATGGATTTAGATATAGGGGCAACTAAAGTTGAAGAAATAGTTCCGAAAGTTGTAGAAAAAATGGATACTAACGCGAGCGTTTTTAAAACTAAAGTTAAATCTTTTTATGTAAATTAGGTTTACTGTAGCTTATAAAATGTATGAAAGGACCTATAGATCAAAAAACCGATGTTTCGTTCGTAATAAAGTTGGTTTCTAATCCATAAATAATCTGTTATACAAATAAATCTACGTTAAATGATAATTCTGAGCTGATTTCCCGCTGAAATACTAAACGAAAGATAGTTTTGCAATTTATAAAGCCGACTAAAAGTGTACGAAAAATGAATTGGACGCTTTTATATTGATATATCTTCAAGAAACATAATTTCATGGAATTCTAAGTCTATATAACGATTAGAGATAAAGAAACAGAAAAACGAGTATTTACAAGATTATAAAATATTTCATTATTATATAATTCCGGTTTAGATAGAGATAATAGCGTGTTAAACGTTTACATAACTTCGTAGTTCGTATTGTTCAATAGGTATAATTTCCGATTTTAGGGTATTATGCTAAATACCAACGCGACGGAAATTTCGGCCGCCGGAAAACAGAAATTCAAAGTTCTCGTAGAAATTTTCCTAAGTTTAAATTCGATCGGATAGGGAGATATCTCAAAATTCTATTCGGCAAAGTTAAGGCATCGTTAGTCAAAATATCAATAATAAACACATGGTTCTGGTTGGTTGATTTTTATGTAATAAACTTGAAAGTATTATTTTTACTTTTGTTATCTAATATTTATAAGTGCGGTATGGAGGCAATAATTACAAAAAATCAATTTTTTTCCCACTCTGATAGCGAATTTGGTTTCGTTTTAGTTGAAGTTTAGACACTTTTTTTTTTTTTTACAAATACGGAGGATTAAAATCTCCTATTGGGTATAATCAGAATTACATGTATTATATACACGGTTCAGGCATCCGGTTATAAACCGTTTCTTACGACTTCTTTACCCAGCGGCTTATACTAATATAAGAAAGTCGTAGAGACTATAATGAAGTTCGATTACAAATAGAAATTATATTTACAAACCAATCGATAATTTAAACGTTGTTTACGTGATAATATTAGTTTGAACTATAAAGTTACTATAGATATTATATACTTTAACTGATAGCTTTTCTTTTAGATAAGTAACTTTATAATGTTCTTTCAGACCGTTTTGTTTACGTAACACGCTTTCGCAAAATATTACTAACATACCTCAATAAATTGCTAAATAAATATCTATTTTGGGCCTCCTGATTGGATTATTTACGATATGGGTAAAGCTTTCGATTAAAATAAATAGCGGACTAAAAATAAGATAACTAGTAACTAGTGTAGTTAAATACAGATAAAAGGGTCTTAGGTTATCGTTTAGTGTAATGAACATCAAAAACTGCTTGAACAAACATACACGATATTCGTGAAGAGGTTAAATGAAACTAATTCGAAGTAAATTTCTTATAAACAATTTTAAACGTTGTAAATAGCACATTTGGTCGGAGTGGATTTATGCTTATTTTTTTATTTGGTATTTATCCAAAAGTTTATACGGATTCGGTACCGTTACAAATTATTATTTGAAAATTAAATTTTGTAGTAAATATTACAATAGTATTACGTTTCTTTTGAAGTTCAAAAACGATGTTTCTAGGAACTTCTTGACGAAAAACTGTCTGCGGAAAACAGGCATTCTAAAACTGCCGTTGTAATATGAGGTCTTGGTTTAGAAAAGAAAGGAAAAGTAAACCAATTTTTGGAAGATTGAAGGTATCAGAGGATATAATGTGTTTGTAGATTTTACGAATAATATAAGTGTTTTTTTGTAAATTAATAATACTATAGTATCAAAAAGAAAAGGGGAACGAAAAGGCTTTTAAAGCATTACTTTCCAAGTAAAAGCAAATACCATACATTCACAAAGATCTAAAAATCCCTACTTTAACATATAAACGACTTTCTAGATACCCTAATAAACCTTTTAATATTCTAGCTGAACGAATACCCTAGATTTACGGAATGGAAACAATGTTAATGGGGTGGTTAACTTGGTTCGAGAAATAAAACAAAATTCAAAGCTTTCATTCCATACATCTTTGTTATAAAAAAAAAATTAACAGATAGCGAAACGCAAATTAAGTATAGAGTATCATTAGAAAGGTATTATTATAGCCCTAGTTAAATCCTTTAAGGGGTAAATCCAAAAAGAAGTTATTATACTGATCGAATGGAGCGTTTTTTTAAATTTGAGAGGTATAATCCAGTAATTTACGGCGTAAATGATTTCTTTTTACAAAACGTTATGAAAAGAGTTTAATGATCGCAAAAAGGTACGATAACATCGGAAAAATGATATTATAACTTAATATCTTATGTTGTAATGGGTAAGCTATCGCTAAATCTTGGTATTTATTAATTTTTTTTTTTTACAACTTACGTTATTAGCTTCGTGATATTAAGTAGATATATAAAAAATTGAACAAGTGCTTTAAGTAACGTATTTACGCCTCACTGTCTATAAAGCCTTGAAATTACCTTCTGTGTAAAACAATATTGCATATTATTGGTAGGTTTTTAGACGTTGCAACGTTGTCGATTCGAATCGTGGTCGAAGTAACAGTAGTATTGCGTGCTCAGATGGTGGATGTATTGTTCTAGGTTTACCAGACCGCTAGCCGGTCTGCACTCTAATTTGTATGGCCAATTGTTTGGCATGTGCCCTAGAGTGAAGTGCAGCGTACTGAACTCAACTTAAATTCAATGCGGTAAGTCTCCATACAAAGCAATACACTTGCAGTACAGTCAACTTTACTTACAGTAAAGTTGACCTACTACACTGCATGAAATACTATTCCAATACATATCTTTAAGTTACTTTACGGCTTCGCGAAAGTTAATGTTTATTGGTTTGACACGTATCAAAAACATTATAAGAAATGTTCTGAGATATTTAATTTTACCTTTACCTTTTATTTACTGTTATTTTTAACGTATCTAAAAGACTTTACAATTATAGGAATGCAAATTAAAAATAGGTTCATCCTATATAATACGTCATTTTTTACTTTGGAACATAAATGGTTTTTATAGACTAACTAAAAAGTAAAGTTAAAAATATGTCTTACAGAGAACCGTTTGATTGATTTTAACAGTTCGAAAATTAATTTCTGGAATACTATTTCAAATTTTGTATGAAAAGGATAGATATATAAGCTGGCCTTGATTACTATGATTAATATAAAGTGCACCGACCAATATCGATATTAATATATATATAGGGCCTGGGTTATATTAGTCATATAACTGGAAGTAGCGTTAAACTTATTTATCGTTATATAATATTGGATCAAACTATAGAATAACGAATATTGAGCGTTAAATAAGCGTTCCGAATTATAAATCTAGAACCCGAAACGTGGTTTACGTTTCTTACCTTTCAATATACGGATAACAAAGTTATTTTTTTAACTAATAGCTTATTTACACATGAGAATAACTGTAGTTCATAGATAAGGTATATATTTGTTATAGGTAATAAGATACAGGACCAAAACGTGTTTACTTTATATGATCATATTATTAATTGGAGTTTCATTAAGTGTTAACAAGGTATACGGTGAGTTTTCGTCTTCAAGTTTTATAAAATAATTAAAGGCTTTAACTTTGGTGTTCTTATAGAGATAACGGGTTGTATAATTATTTCGAATTTTGGAATAAATCTTTCCTTTTTCATATTTGTATCAATGTATCCTTTTACAAATGCCTTATTAAGTTTCATATTATAAATAAAAAGCGTTTTATAATTAATACTATAGTTTTATATAAATCGTACGAGCATCTCAAAATTAAAGAAATAAAACAAATCGATGGGAAGTTGAAAATAACGAATACGATAATTATGGGCTTTCTGAATAAAGTATTTGAAACGTTTGTATTTACAAATATTTTATTTATTAACGCTAATAGAAGGTCTATATACATTGCTTTCAATAGGCAACCTTTTTATACTTTTTTATTTGTTTTTTGTTTCAAGTTTTCATGTCATTATTAATGTTTAACTTTGTATATTTCATTTTCTAAATAAAGTATTTGCCGTTTTACCTGAATATACTTTTTATATTTATTGTTCGTTATTTGTGGTACGGTCTTTAAACGAAGATGATTATGTAGTTATTTGTATTTGTGTCGATTTATATCGGAAAAATATAATAATGTGGTATTTGTGAGGAATTAAACGGAGAATAAAAGTGGAAGCGGGTAACCTCATAGTTGTTGTTATCGTTGTCATCGATATCGTCTCCGGTATTGTTACTCTGAGTAGAGCTAAGCGCCCTTTATACCTTGAGTTATATTCTACTAAGTAGGGTGAAATAGGTAGGGTCTCTCTTTCTGCGACGTTGTGTAAAGACGTTATCTAACTTGCTTTCGTAATATAAACGTAATCCCGCGCATTAAATGGTAATAGCGGTCGCGGGTTTTGCTAGCCACCTATTAGTACCTGGCAAGGTATTAACTCTAATCCTGAATGATATGTTAAAGTAATAAACGACGAATGAATCAAGTCGCAAATTACGTATTAGAAAAGTAATCAATTTACCATGAAAACGGCGGTTACATTAAAAGGATTTCACAAATAGCTTTAATACCATTGATACGAAGGCGCACCTATTACTGTACCTCATATAACAATATCAACGAGCTAAGGCGTTATCGTTTTAACGGTACTCGTTAGACGACTTATTAGCAGCGGCGAAAGCAATATACGGTACATAAAGCGTAACTGTAGGTGAGTCGGAAGCGTTTACCCTAATACGTTGCTTTAATGCCCTGCGCGTTAAAGTAGTTTCACAACGTATTCAGGTGAAGTATGTATTGAAACAGCGGATTCGCTCGGTTATTTTCGTCTCGTTTACATAATGATTAATATGTATTACGATTCGAAAAAAAAAATGTTACTTATCATATTATAATTTGTTAATATTATATTTACAATATTTAAGAGACGTTATGGGTAAAGGCGAGGTTATTAACTTTAATGATAAGGTAAGGTTTTTAATCTCGAATTTCCGCTATTTCCCGGGTCATTGTTATTATAGTTTAGTAGGGGAAAGAAAAGTAGAGGGGAAGAGGGAAATAGTGGCAGTGGAAGAAAGGGAGCCGAAAAAGGGGTTGTTGGTAAAGGCGTGAAGAACAATTACATCTATAATGCATTAGTAACACCATATTAAACAGCGCTATTGACTACGAAATTTACGAAGTATAATATGTAAAATGATTCATATGTGCTAAGGTAATACGCAAACGTAATATAAATTATTAATTTAATAAATAATTTAGTACGAAAGAGTTGTATAGCTAATTGGAGGTTTATTTAGCAAATGGTAACGTGTCGTTAAAGGGGTCCCCCCCCTAAACCAATAGCGATATATTGTTTTATATTAACTTTATAATGTATGATATTGAAAATTATTTCTCCACCAAGTTTTCCAGATTTATAAAACATATTACAACTTATATTACCATTTTTATTCAATAACGTATTAAAGGTTTAAACGAATTATATTGCTATTATTTAGTTATGGATACGGGGTTTTTCGAATAAGAATACTTATTATCGAATAACCGACTAAACGTTTAGAGGAACAATACTGTTATATTTGGGTTATGAATACGAACCTTGTCAAATAATCATAAAAATTACCAGTATAGATATTATTAGATGTTACTATAGTTAGCAAGCGTAGGAGAGCATATTAGTGAAGTCTATGGTAGAGTTTTACACGCTGAGAAGCATGTTAATGGAGTGTATAGTAGAATGCAACGCCTTAAGTTAGAGCTTATAAGCTTTCATCTGAGGCGTGCACTCTCCAGATGCCTCTTCTCCCTCTTGCATCATCTTTCTACTACCATACTTAAATACTATACTGTCTTCTTCATACGTTGACATAAAGACCTAACCAACACATATACTCATCTACAAATGCTGCGATACATACAAATTTATCCACTCGTGAAAGGCAATACCTTCATGGAAAAAAAAAGGATATGGTTGAACTAAAGAATTATAGGGATCTCTAGCCAAGGTAATATATATATATATGAGTTCGATATCTCAGTAGTCGTTGAATTTGATTAATAATTGTTTCATTATGAAAAGTATACAGATTATCTATCAGAACTACAGGCTTCCGATAGAAAAGATAATTTGAAAAAATACGAAGTTAATGACTTCTATAGCTATCGGCTACAAAATAATTCATGAACAGTAAGTAAACGTGTAAAATCATGTTTATAGAGTGTGAAATAGGTGGTAATATTCTATAGTTATACCCTACTATTATTTGGCTGTTACTCAAAACCTATATATAATAAAACCGGACCAACTAATGAACTACTTGTCAACTACCTTACCGTCTCTCTCTTCACTATCAATTACAATAACAACATTAAGTATTTTAGGTTACATTATATATAGGGCAAATTCTTCATATTTTGTATATATAAGTTGGCTTTGTCGGTGTATTTTATGTGTGTGTGATAATTGTGTTGGTAATTTTCAATGGTTTCGAGGGTTTGTTTTTAGTTTTATCTGTTTGTTATGATATTGGTCGCAAAAGTTTTTCGTTTCTCACTGAGTTTGAATGTTTTTTTTTGTTCCTTATCAAAAAATAAATTATCAAAATTTCTCGTTTATGTATTATGATTGACGCCGCTTTTCGAGTTTGTTAAAACTCAGTTGTTCAAGTAATATAAACGTCCAAGAAATCTTTTTAGTGAGACCTTTCTATCTACTCAATACAAATAACTTAGAAAAATTTGTATTCTTCGCTTTTACCTAACTTGTTTGCAGTTGGGTTAACTACTTATTAGTGTTGGTAAGAGTTGAGTAGTAAATATTATCGATTGATTACTTTAGTTCAAAAAACAATTGATATAGTAAGTAAAAAGAAGTTAATATATTATAAGTTTGAAGCTCAAGATCTGCTAGCTACATCCCACCTATTAATATACATGACAACATTGAGTTTTTTGCGTTGTATGATTAGATATCTTATTTTTAACTTGTTATATATAACGAGAATTGTATTTGGAACTGTTGTAAGTTCCTATAGTTGGTGGTAAATTAACCAAGTGCAATTTCTAATGCTATCACTTGCATTGTATATAATTAATGATATAATTAATTACACTGCATTATATTGATAACGCAATTAGTTCAGTCAATAGTTCAACACTGAAAATAAATAATCGTTATACTAAGATTCGATCAAAAATCAATTTTAAAACATTATGATTATTATAATATTTGATAAAAGAAATTTATTAAACCTTCGGTAAAATATTATTATCTGAAAATAAAAATACTAATAGTCGTTGTATTACAAATACTATCCGTAAAATATTAAAATGAAATCTTGATAATTAAAGTCGACTGTGAAATTATCAAAGCTACTTCATTTGATAAAAGAGAATAAAAAAGATAAAAAGATTAATTTTGATGTGAAACCACCTGCTAGAACATTTACTACCCGTAAACGTGTTATTCGCGGCCTTGGCAAATTTAAGAAATAAAGAATTCCATGTCATTACATATATATAGCTATTTAAAAAATCAAGTTGTTGCACTGTGCAGTTATTGAGTTTTGGTGGGAAACGTGTTCCGCGGGTACGGACAACATGGCAGCAAGTCACCAGCCAGTTCTCCCGTGCACCGCCCAAGCCCCTCCCCTCCGGCCCCACCCCGCGCCGCATTGCTCCTCCTGCACTTCCCGTGGTCCCCAACACCGCCTCCCTCCACTGCAGCCCCAGCCTGCCTCCACAAGCTGGTTTTGCGCCGCCGCGTGGTTGGCGCTGTGGTGGTGGGTGGGCTCGGGTGGCTTGCTGGCACGGTGCCGGTACGGTAGGTACGGTACCTACCTACCTACCCGCCTCCTACCTGACCGTGCCCCGGCCTGCGGGAGAGCGACCACAGAACACCGGTGCCTCGCGAGAGCGTGCCGTGCCGTGGCGATGTACTTACTGTATGGTCTGTGCCTATGTATGTGTGCATGGCCTTGCTTTGTTGCCAGTGTGGGAACGAACCCCCCTCCCCACCACCACCACCACCACCACCACTTGCTGAGGCGGGCGGGCGCTGACACGAGTCGCCG
>JASMMZ010000003.1:5937267-6049765 GCA_038502455.1 Anisogramma anomala
TCCACTCCGCGTTTGTACCAGGAAGGCAGAAATGCCTGACCATTCTCTCAGCCCCAACTTGAACGGTGCCTAGGCGGCTAGGTCCAAGGCAGACTGGAGTTGGGTACTTCTAGTCAGACTTCGTTACCCCAGAGAGTCAGTTATTGATTGAATCAACATCATGATTTGGGTGGCACCCTTACAACCACAACAGTATGCAGCTACCCTTGTGTATCCGCTGATGTGGCCTGCACACAGGCCACAAATAGATTAACTGTTGGAATAGCAGTCAAATGCACTAAAGTCAAGTCAACTAAACCGTCGGTTTAGTTGATTGTACTTACTGCAAATTGACTACAGTTTGTGGGACTGACTGCAAGTGCAGTGCAGTAGGTGCCCACTTCAAAGTGAGGCACAGGCCAAAGCGTTTGGCCATACAAATTAGTGTGCAGACAGGCTAGCGGTCTGCCAAACTTGAAATTTACAACTCATCAATCACAACCAATTTCAATGCAGCACCAGTTACTTCAACCACAGTGATTCAAATCGACTACGTTGCAACGATGAAGGCCTACCAACACTGATCAGTGCTTACTAGGTTAAACACAGATTGACTAAATAAAAGAAGACGCTGCTTTCCGGTTGTTACGCTTTATTTAGGCAAAATAAAGCAACGGTTTTTGTGAAGGGCCCCTATACACTACGCAGTTATTCGCGGCAGCAAATAGGAAAGACTTATAGGCTGTACAGTTGTTTGCGGCAGCCTATAAGTAGCGACGGTATCGCTATTAAAAACACTAAAAAATCTTTATTGAATCTTTTGAAAGAAAAAGCGTTAAGATTAACCGTTAAAAGTTTTAAAAATTACTAAGTCAGTAAGTTAGCAAACAGCTAAGTTAGTACTATTGCGGCTACAATTATTACGAGTACTACTATTGCAAATTTCAAATCGTAAAAACAACTAAATTTTACAACTTTTAATTACACCAACTTTGACGGTAAACCTACAACCTATCCCTTTATATTACTCTTTTTCTCCCAATATCACTCTTTTCCTCCCCCTACGCCCTAAGATTACTGGTATAAACGAAAAACACCTAAAATCGCCAAGTTGCATCAAGGAAACCATATCACGCGACTTTACGTTAAATAACCAAATCTCCATACTCTTAGATCAAATATACTACCAAGCCTTACAACAGCTAAAAGATCAAAATAGCTACCGAAAACACTAATATAAATATTATTAAAGATCTTTCCAAAAGGAAAGTAATTAAAAACCTTGGACTTACGTTTATAAAATACTTTAATAATAATTTAGGGTATACGAATGCTCACAAAAACTCCACAATTCAACATTTTGCTAACGTAATCGACCGTTTTGTTTTCAACCTAAACCCTACCGGAATTTATTAAAAACCTCTCTCCCTTGATAATTATCAGGTATAATTTGGCAACTAGACATTAAAGATATAAGAAACATAAATAAATAAGGTAGGATAAAAATAAAAACTGAATTATATAACCAAAGAGTTAAACTCCCAACGAAAATTGAAGAAAGAACACGAATACATAATAAATAAACTCCCTTAATAAATTATGATTGGGGGTAAAGGTATTATTAACAAAAAAGTCTTTAACACCCTTAAACACATTCTTAAAGCTAGTTCCAAACCTAGATCAATTTCTTAAACCTTTTTATTTAAAGCTGTTGACAAGCTAATACTATTAGCCATAAAAATGAATAAAATTATATGTCAAAAGCCTTTAAATTTACTAATTAATTAAATAAAAAAATTGATGCCTTCTATAATACTGAAAGGAATATTATTAAATCCCTCACAAAAACCCTTGAATTTCTTTTTCCTAAGCGTTGATCATCTTCAGTTTTAGTAACCAAATTAAAAAAAAAACCGACTTCACATGCGAACTTACTATAAATAAAACTATTAGCTTTTTTCCTCTAAACTCAGCTAAAAGTAACTATTTAACCTACTAATACCACCTTTTCTAATATCAGTCAAGAAATAAAAATGGTTCCTATAATTGATAAATCACTCTTTTATCTTGATACATGTTTAAAATGAATACAGATTATAAAGACATTGTTATATTCATTAAAATTGGGGAAGGAAAGAAGAAGTATAACGGTAAACCGTATAATCTTTTCGATGTTAAATTACGGATTATAAAGATATTATTACATTCGTCAAAATTGGGGAAGGAAAGAAGTATAACGGTAAATCGTATAACCTTTTCGATGTTAAATTACGCCGATTTTTTCATATCTGCCCCTAAATAAAAGTTAAATTGCTAGGTTTTTAATCGTTATTTCCCAATATTCTTACCGAATAAACCAAGGATTATTACCTTCGGTACCTAAGGACTTATTTCTCTTTTCAAGAAATCTACGATGATTTTCAAGACTACTTTAAATACAGTATTAATTTTACCCAATATCACATAAACTAAAATATTTTTGAATGATTTTACATATTGAAGTATAAAAATAAACGAAAAGCAAAATAAACCTCCTTTATTAAATATTTAATAGGTTAATATTTAACTTATAAATAATAGGAAACGTAGGAACTAGCGAAATTATACTATGTTAACAATTTGGGAAAATTATTGCAAGTTATAAAAAAATTGAATATGCCCTACAATGCCATAATAATACCTGTGAAATATTCTTTAACTAATTGCGTTCCTTGTTAACGACCGCAATAACTCGGGTCCCAGATTCAGCTGATATATACCCTAAAACTTTAAAGTTTAACGATGATGAAAAAAAACCTTTTATACGTATTATATTGATCGTAAGTACGAAAAGTCCGGCTAATACGATTAACGAAAAACCCGGACCTAAGGACGTAACTAAACCTGTGGATATTACTATACTCTTATAGATAGTATACATAGGGCAAGTATCATTGCACTGTATTGTAGGGTGTACTCCTGCAGGGTGCATGGTAACGTGTCACGCTGCAAGCTGCACTCTTGCAAAACGTAAAGTGCATCATGCATAGATCGGTCTGGAATACTATTACAGGCCGACGGCAATGCATGGAGCGGTCTAGAAGAAGTATTCCAAAGTAATATGCTCTAAGTAGAGGGCTTATAAGTTCTTACCTGTGGCGTACACCTCTGGATACTTTTTAATCTATCATCATCTTTTATATTATAATTACCAATTTTCTGATGATTCTTTAAACACCATATTTTTACGTAAATATTATAAGCTTAAAACCGTACTGATACTAATAAGTAACCGACTCAGTTTACAACAAATAGCCTGGGGGAAAAAAATATACGGTCAATACCTATAACGGGATGTTATAACGTTCCTAACTATTTATACTTTAATACTTCGTTTTCATAAGAATTATACGTCGACGTGTATTAAAATTATAAAAACTAAGTAATTTAAAGATGGAAAACTTTAGTACGATATTATTAACTTTTGTTTAACGCTTTATTTATTAAAAGCCTTATCATGACACCATTAACCTTGATTTGGCGTTTTAACATACCCGAGCACTTTTTGGAAAGCGTCCTATCACATACCAAGTCACGTAAGCCAAAACCACCAAGTTTCGGAACCCTTCGTTGGGATTTATCTGATTTTTTTTTTACGAACTACTCGCTTCAATAAAGTGAAAATTGGTTATATATAAAGAAATAACCCGATCGCCCTATTAAAATCGGTTATATACAAATAAACAACCCGATCGCCTTAATAAGATCGGTTACACACCAAGTAATCAATTGATCTCTTTACCAAATTCTATTACGGTACGTTAATACGGACAAACCACCATATATCGGAGCACATAACAATGCGACATTTCCTTTACCTTACTCAATTTCTCATATCCGCCCTATTTATTTCAAGTTTATCTACATTCACCTTATATATTATAAGTTTAATACCTATAACGTTTTAAGTTTTCCTTAACCGCTCAGCTAAAATAACGATACCAACGCTAATAAAGCTAATTTAAAATGCTTGACTAGTTAATAATTACGTTTTATTTACGTATCATTCAAATTTTATTTGTACTAATAAACGTTAAAAAACTTTATTCCGACCACTTTAATTACTTTATATGCTTCGTATTCGCAGTATTACCCTAAACTTTAAATATACCTAAAAACGACACAAAATCACCACACTTTAGTATATTGCTTAAACGCCCTAAGATAATCGTAACTATAACCCTAAGACTAATAACACTAAAGGGGGTCAACGTTTTTTTTAACCTTGTGGTCGAATATATAGGAATCAGAAAGGCTATAATACACGAGATTGACCTGAGCCTTTGAAACAACACCATCGATTCGCCAGTTAAGAAACTTAAACCCTATATCGTAAACACACATATTTTAGCCGTTATATACCGTTACTAGAAAGAGTAAATCTAAAAACCTTACTTACTAAACGATTTTCATAACAATTTTTCGATTTGAACGTTAAATATATAGCAAATAATAAACCCTACTATTACTAAAGCCTTATGGATCCAACTAAAAACCAAAAGCATTAATACCCCAGGAGGTAGATATAGCCGCCATATAAAAACCCTATTCGAAATAACATAGCTAACCGACGTATCGAATTATAAAGATAAAGATTTGTACCTTACGAACTTTGTAAAAAGGTGTTACTTTATAAAATAAAAAAGGCTATTATTAAAACGACGTAGACGAGGTGTAAAAAGACTTAGTTCTATACCTACAACCCAAGCTAGGAGCAAAAACCACAAGAAAAAAGAACTACTACAATCCTTATTTATTACATAAGTATAATATACCCCTATACTGGTATATACTATAAAATAAAATAAAATGCCAAACTACTTCCCAAATACTAAAAATAATCCAATCGGCTATAACGTAATCGGCCGAAACATAGAAAACAACCCACCCTGGAAATCGACAATCGGCCGAAACACCAAAAACTACCCAACCCAGGAAATAATAAGCGGCGTAAAACGCTAATACGTACCCTATAAACCGATACCAGTTAACCACGACCCCTACTGTAACCTCTCTCGATATAATTTCCCTACGAATAAAAACAATCCTACGAAATTAACCAACTTCAAAAGGCTATAGGATAAGAATAATAACGACAACGGCAAGCTGTATAACATACTTAATAATAAGATATGTATTATACTTAATACGTACAAAAATCTAGATATTAAGCTATTATATTTCCACGTAATCTTACCCGGTATACTTTCTGAGTAAGCTAAATAATGGTATATATACTACTTTATACAAGTAAATACATTTGTAAAGTGTTATGACCGCCTAAAATCCCACTTAAAAACAGAAATTAACTACGATTTATACGATGGAGATTGAGCAAATACGATATAGGAATTTATAAAAAATTAGTAGGAAAACACCGTTAAAAACCTATAAGAAATCCTTACCGATTTAATAGCTAAGTTTCGAAAGTATTAGGTAGCCTTTAGATTGGAATATAAAAGCGATAAACTGTTTATCCAGGTAGTAATAAAAGCCTATCGTAGAAATCCGTATTTTAACTTTACATCTTTTAAACCAGAAAAAGACTTAAAGATTTTTTATATAAGCCTTAAAATATAGTTCTGAACCTTTATACGCCGATAAACAAGCCTCGGATCATCATTTATAGCTAATAAAAACGAAGGCTAAATTACTAAAGTAAACCTCGCCAAAACTATTAACCATATTTTAAATCGAAGATTTAAACTTTACCTAGGGTAAAACGAACTTCCGAGGTACAAGTATTAAAAAAGAAACTTAGGTAGTAAAGTATGGTAGCCTGAATATAAAAAAACGTGTCTCGATTATAATAATCCTTATAAAAGGGTACATGAAGCCTTACGAACTTGCTAAAGCGTTGTGTCGTATGTAGTAAAGTCGGTTGTTAGTTTACAAATCACCCTGTCCACGAATAGATTCGGATCAACCGACAATTTTAGGCCGGCTACGTATTTGAAGATCGGATAAAAGCTAACTTTACAATATACGTAGCTAAGTACAAAGGTATGAATAAAGGACTTAATAACTACCTTTACGATAATACGTTCGAAAAGGACAACTCCAAGGGTAATAATGCCTATTTGTTAACTTAAAAAGATAAAATCGTTTATCGTATCTTTACAGGATTATAGGACGTTTTTTTTTAGGCATATTGCCGGCTTAAATTACGCGAATAAAGTGCTCGATACCTATATAACGTTACAATTTACGTTATCTAATAGATACGGAAATAGGTTTTAAGGTATTATGCCTAATATTAGAGCAGCTAATGTTTTAACAGCTGGAAAACATTAATTCGACGCGCTTACGACAAAGTTTTCGAAGTTTTAGTTAAACCGAATAGGAAAATACCGAGATAGCTTATTTGGTAAAAGTAAGGCACTTTCGCTCGAAACAGTCGTTATAAATATACGTTTAGTACCGGTTAAGTTTTACGTAATAAACTTCGAAATACTATTTTTTCTTTTACTTGCTAATATAAATAAACTCTAAATCGAAGTCTGGAATATAATTAATTAATTTTTCTACACCTTCAATGTTGTATTCGTATCGCTCCGGCTGAAGTTCGGTTACTTGTGGTTTTTTCCGGAAATACGTATGATCGAGGCCGTTTACTTAATATAACCAGCATTGCGGTCGTTATATCGATGATTCGGATACCTAGCTATAAAACGCCTTTTACGTCTGCTTTATACTGAATACTATGCGGTTACAGGAAAGGGCGCATTTAAAGCTATCGAAAAGTTTCGCCATAAGTGTTAGCTACACTTACAGGCCCCACGAAGGTTTAAGTTTAGCCTTTAAAACGATATATACTTTAATTACAAAGTGATTATTAACATTATATATCTAAATAGTTAACCAATCCTTCATGTAGTCGACGTAATAATATTCTTTTAGGCCGCCAAATTTATACGAAACGCTTTCATTATAGATTATTAAGATGCTTTGGTTAACTATTAGTTTAAAGTTTACTTTAATCCCTTAGATTAGATTATACTAGACACTAATATGACTTTTAACTTTATCGAATAACTTACCAAAATTCGGTTAGCCGGCAACGAGTAAAGGCAAATCCTAGTAAAATCCCTATAGGGTATTAGGAAGTGCGAAATGTATTATGGACCACTAATAACAGCGTATAAAGTGTTGTCGGAGGAATTAAAAAATATTAGTTCTAAGGAATTTATCCTTTCGATAGCAATTAACGCCGTTAACAACACTTTTAGCCTAAGTAGGCTTATCTTTACGCTTTTGATTTTCGGTACCTACCCGAGGATTTATATAAACTCTATATTACCACTATCTATAGTATAGAAGGCTAATGCTATGGCGAAAACTATAGTAGTATTACGATCCTTACAGGTTAACAACGACGTGTCTAAATCGTTAGCCATAAGGAATAGCCTACGTAATGGCGGCGTTTTAAATTTACTACTGTAATTTAAAGTTTTAGTTTGGAAAACAAAATAGAAATAAACTAAACCTTGGAAAATCAACGGGTTTAGGGGCTACGATATATTGGTTTACCTACTTAACAGTATAAGTTCGTTTCGATAGATGATAGCATGTAAATATTGGAAAAAAGTAAAATAAATCGGCTCGAAACCTTAAAACAACTAGAACCGCTTATACGTTACCCCTTGGGACAACGAATTTAAACTGACCCCAACTTTAGCCTCACTCTCCAACACGATTTTAACTCGACTACGTTAGACAAAAGCGACCTATTTACACTAACCCCGCCAAAACCTCGCCGCTGAAGGCGACCCCTCAGCTTAAAAACGAAAAAAACGCCCTAAAAACTTTACTACGAACTCCTTTATTACGTAAAAGGAATTGGCAAACCGCGAACTTAGCCTAAAGCTCCACTACAAAGGTATTATCACTACCTTAAGTACCTTATTCTAATAATCCACTTAAATAGAGATTTTGGCTTTAATCGACTAAAGTGTTTTTCTTTTTAAATAATTCGACCTTATTATTTACGGTACCCATAAGATTTTTCCAACCCGCTTCGTCTACTAAATTCAAAATAGAATTAGAAAGCCTTACAAAAAGATTCGTCTGGTTATCAAGGGATATAAAAACGAAGGTAAAAAAGATATTATAACTTAGTTACCTATGTTATAATAAGTTAGCCACCGCCTGATTTTTATACTCGCGGCATCCTTTAGTAAATCGTATAGCCTATATGTTAAACTTCGAGATATAATGTAAGCTTGTAAACCATCTAAAGAACGGCTAAAACAACGGATTTATGCAAATATACCAAAAGATCTCAGTTAACATTACCCGCTTGGAACGATTTTATATATCTTAAAACCGCTTTACGGCTTAGCTAAAGCCCATATATACTAGTATAATACTTATTAAAGGTATTATAAAAAGCAACTCGAGATAATTAACTTTACCTTTAACCCATACCTATTATTATCGATAACCCATTCGAAAGGCTTTACACTTATAGGAATGTAAACAGACGATATTTTAACTTTATATAACGCCTTGTTTTCCGCGTTTAAGATAAGGAAACTTTTGGAGGCCGGTTTCAAAGCGAAACCTAAGAAGTACCTAACGGAAAACACATAATCGATTTTAATAGTACTACGATTATACTTCGAAACGGCACTTTGAAACTTACGTAAAAAGTACAATTGGATAATGTAGCTTTTGTTGTCTTAGATAACGTAAAACGGGCCGACGAATACAGATTTAACGCGTACGCAAAGCTTAGATTTCTTTTGTAAAATAACCAAAAGCGGTACTTAACCTTTCGATCGCCGCGTAATATCAATCCAACTCGATGGAAGATACATAAAAAGCGCTTAACAAACGTCTTTTATAACAAATACATGATTTAAGATGCGATTTGCAGTTTGTGTCGCTGGATATACGTACTACAAAGCTATTTGTTTTTATTAACAGCTCTTTTGCCAACAATGAATATTACAGTTGACAAATCGACTCTATCCTTATCTTCGATAAGGAATCACCGGCTCGAAACGGCTTTCTTCTTCGTAAAAAAATTATCTATTAAAGTTTTATTAAGTGTAAAAGAGTTACGAAAAAAGTCCTAGCCTTCTAAATCTACAGTATAATTAGAGGTTTCGATTCGGGCATTACCATAACAATAACAGTCCGGATAATTATTTTTAACATTAGTTCACGCTCTATCCTTCTGCTATTTTATACTAACTCTTTCTCGCTTAATAAGTACCTGGTTAAATTAAGTACTACGAACGAAAAACGGTTAATAATCGACGTTATAGCTTTGTGCGAGTTATACGAATGTCGGGAGATCGAGGAAACAAGATAAATTAATGGCAAATTAAATCCAACTGACTTAATAACGAAGGTTATATCGAACGGCGCTTTGAAAACACTTATATCGATAAGTATGTTATTTATTGGAGTGGTTGAAAAACTTGTACAACCATAATAAACTATTACACCAATTTTCGCCAACTTAAATCGGCCTATCGATACTATTCGCGCCAATTTAGGATTTTATCTTTACTTTATCCGACCGTTTACCCCGATTCACGATTTTGCCTTTACTTAACCCAACCATTCGCACCAATCCCCGATTTAATCTCTATTCGACCCAGCTATTTGCGCCGATTTCCGACTTTAACTTTTGTTTTAACCTACTATTTTACCATCAGGTTCTTCACATTATTCAAACCAACGAATCATCTTATTTTTTTTCTCTCTTCATTTAATTTTACGACGTCGTTCCGATTTTAACATATTACCTTCTTATTTTACATTTATATTTGTCACTCTTAAAGCGATTATTCTGTGGAGAGCTATAAAATTACTATATAATGTACTATACTATGGCCGGGTACGCCGGCTTAACTCGAGGGGTATTTATCCACTATTAAATGGAAAGGGCGACATCGTTGCGTCCCTACCATCCTCTTTATCGCTTTCCCCATTTATACTGACATTATTTCTATTATTGTTAACGATATTACTAGCATTAGCGAGGATATAACTTTATACCTTATTGGTCATACCCTTAAGTAAAGGTGCAGAGGAAGAATTGCCCTCCTTGTGGCGAAGTGCGATAACGTCGTCGAACTCGTTTATATAATACATACGTAGGCTCCGTTTCCAGGCAGTGAAGACGGCTGCTGTCTTCCTAGTCTGCCGGTTAGCGTCTATTACTAATTAGTATCGGCTATTTTGAATTACTTGCAGCGATTTATTTTTGAATCGCCTCGAAAGGTATATTTATAATCAAAGAAGTTTTTAAGGTTTGGTTAAAACTTACTTAAATGTCAGCTGGCGCGTAATATGGCTTTACTCTACGGCTCCAGAACTATCAGAACGGGGACGTACGAGCTACCAGTCCGCTTGTAGCGGTGGTAACTAACCGAACGGCTCCCGCTTTCGTAGAAATCGCCAATAGACTTACCCGCAGCCGCGGACACAACATACGACATGTAGGGTGTGTTTATCAACGGCCCAAGGATATGGATCTGGTTACGCCGTTTCAACACTTAACGCATTAAAAAAGCCTTATGACTTACCCTGGAAATACGAAGCTCAAGGCGGTGGAGAAAATCCGCCTGTTATTTTTTATTTATGTAGGAAAAGTTTGAAGGCTTATAAACGAAAGGATTAGGATATACGTACCTTAGTGCAATTGCGCTAAGCTACGCTTGCGGCGTAAAAAGCCTCCTACGGGTAATAGGGTCTTTATCCGTGGGGGGAGGATAAGGTTTATAACCTTAGGGACCCCTTCTTTCTCTCCTTAGAAGTTGGGGAAGGGGGAGAGAAGGGGGGGAAGAGGCATGATAGCGACGGGAAACGGGGGGCGGTGGAAGGGGAGGGGGTAGTGGCGGCGGTAAGGGTAACTAAGGCTGATAAGGAAGAAGAGGCAGCGACGGCGAGTAGTGGCGTAATGGCAGGCGGTGGGGTGGCGGCGATAGAAGATATCGTGTCAAAAAAAGGTAGGTTGGTAGCGGCGGTGGCGTTAGCTACGGCGGCAGCAGCACGCCGACGCTTTCGCGCCAAACGGCGCCTTACAGTCCTATTTTTACGCGACATCTATTTAAGGATAAAGGTTAGTATATATATAGGCCAAGTAAACTATACATTAAAGCGGCTTGGTTTGATTTAATAAACAAAAAGTTAAATTGGAATGTGGACTTATATTAGTTAGGATTACGCGTCTTTAAAAAAAAGGTTTTACCTAAAACGATAGCAATATATGTTTTTATATTAAAATAACACGTAATTACGCAACTACCTTTACGTAATTAGCCCTATGTAATTAACATTACGTAGTCACCCCTGTTAAAAATAATGAAAGACACTATCAATAACCACGTCGCCTCCATTTAACTATACTAACCAGAGCCGAATTAGATTTACCACTACGGTCAGGCCTTACTAATTCCAACCGAATTACAATTACTATCGCGGCCAAACTTTGTTAATCCCAGCATAACTTATTGATTGAAACCTTTTAGAATTGATATAGTATAAACACTATTACTACAGAGACTGCTAATTTAAACTCTTTCATAATTAATACAGCAACAATACTATTATTACAGAAACTACTAATTTAGGACCTCTTACAATTAATACTACAATAACACTATCACTACTAGGCTATCAGTACGGAGTATACAAGGGGGGGAAAAGATTACATATATAGATATTACTATATACTCTTATAGATAGTATACATAGGGCAAGTAGCAGTGCACTATATTATAGGTTACACTCCTATAAGGTACACGGTAACGCGTTACACTATAAGCTGTACTCTTGCAAAATGCAAAATGTATTATACATAAATCGGTTTAAAATGCTATTCTAGGCCGACGGTAATACGTGGAACGGTCTAGAAGAAGTATTCCAAAGTAATACGTTCTGAGTAGAGAGCTTATAAGTCTTCACCTGTGACGTGCACCTCTGGATTCTTCTTCTTGATATATTATCATCTTTTATACTACAATTATCAATCTTCTGATTACTCTTCAAAGACCTTATGTTCACGTGAATATTATAAGCTTGAGACCTTACCGGTAGAATCACATACGAAAAAGGGTATTCCTCTTCTTCAAAATCTTGAAACCAGCTGAAAAAATTGACATTAAACGGTAAATATACCAGGTTTATGGTAAAAAAGCTATTAGTGAACACGTTACAATATTACAGATCATGATATAGGACAGATAATATATAATATATACTTTCCATCTACTTCTAACAAGCATTACATTCTATATATTACAGATTTCAAAGGTAAAAAGATGGAAAAGAAGAAAGAAAAAAAAAGTTATCCATTGGTACAAAAATACTAATACTTATTCGGAAACAACGTGATAACTCGCTGACTACGTCTTTTTATATCACTTAATATGTAAAAACCCATACCATCAATATAACATTGAAAAACTGACCTTACACATTTATTTACAATTTACAATTATTATACGAAATAGGTTTTTCAGGGTATTATACCAGATACTAAGGTAATACGGTATTTAATAAAAAGTTACTCGATTTATTTTCCTCATACTTGGCTTCGAAGCTATAGGTTATGTAACTCCGTTAGGCAATACCGACATATTACGTAACTTTCTTTTTTTGGACCCCGCTACATAAAAGAAAACTAGGTTAAAGAACGTCTAAAACGAAGCTATATTATAAAATACCGTGAGTAAAGGTTATAAGCCTTTTTTTATAATAGTCATAATCTCTAAAGCTTCTATATTTAACAAACTGGGTCCCTGGCCTGTAATCAAATTAGTTATAGATCTCAAGTTGCACGCTTTAAAAAATCATTTATTTAAAGTTAAAAGGGCTAAGTCTAATACCCTTAAGCCTTTTAAGATTAAAGTCCAAATACTATTAACGGTCGTTACAAAAGCCTAAAATAATATAGGTTCTCTTATGTTAAATTCGACTACATTTATATCTGAGTCTTAAATGTTCAGTTTATTAGAATTTAACATAAATATATTTTAGTTATGGCGTATTAAGGTATTGGTTAAGTTGAAAAGACTTACTTTTTTACAAAAGGTTTACGATATCTTTACCCTGAAAATTGGAAGTTTTATAAGTTAAGGAGTATGGATTTAAATAGCAGTAAAGTTCTCTAACGATATTATTAACCCTAACTTCTATATCGCGTTATAGAGGAATACCAATACTTTTACGAAACTTAACCACATTAATTTCGATAAAACTAAAGTCGGCTTTAGCCTTAAAGGAAATCTCTTTTTACTAGGATCAACGACTATTAATATTATCGTTAATCTTATTATTTTCTATATCTTAAAATCCCTTACGCATTTTCTCTATTGACCTAAAGATATAAAAAAAACTGGGCGTTAATGTTAGCATTTAAATTAATAAATTTGGTCAGTTTAAAGGCAGCAAAAAGTTTCCATTTAGCCTTAGGTAGAGGTATTTCTAGTTTGCCTTTAAGGACCAGAAGCAGTAGTGTAAGACTTAACAAAGCCGAACCTTTGTGGACTATATTATAGGCTTTGCCATCCAATAACTAATAGAATTTACAATGATTGAAAAGCGACTAGCTACAACGATATAGAATTAGTAACGCTGAAGGCAATTCAACAGCTTTACTACCACTGTCAAACATACTTCCAACTCCCCCTAAAATTTATGTTCACATTGAAAAGACCGAAATTTTTGACTTTGAAGTTTTTGTAAACGTGTTTTACCTGGACAAAAAACTAATACTTTACGTTATAAACTTTGTTACGGTTTTCTATAACGTTAAGTTACTAAAACCTATTACGACGTAATAAATATAAAGACAATACGTAATTTGTAAATTGATATATGCTTTGAGGTACTAGATACTAACTTATAATAATGGTACCAACTTTATTACGATAAAATTCTAAATTAATACTAAATCGATAGGTATTAAATATAAACAGATCCCTATTTATGCTTATAGAGGTATCGGTAAAGTTGAAAAATCTTACAATCTCTTCCAAAGGGCCTATGATATCCTTACTTTAAAGTTTAAAAGCCTTACAAGTTAAAAGACACGGCTTTAAATAATATTAAAAATCTCTAACGATACCATTAACCCCAACAACCTTATACCAACTTTACTAGTATTTAAGATATATCTATATATAACAAATAGGTCGCCATTATCATCAAATACTCAAAACCGAATTATAACATAAACAAAACCATAAAAAAATTAAAGAAAGAATCGGCACGCCGTTAATTTAATAACGCCTTTAACACCATGAACGGATTATAAATAACCAATGTGTTATCGTTATCCCTTTAAAGTAAAGTCTTTACGTAAGGAAAGCTAGTCAAATAAGATAAGCTATATAAATTTATTAATATTACTAACTTAAACTTAGTGGTTAAAATGACGAACAACTCAATTACTTTCCGAATTATATAGGTTAAACCATATAAAAGACATCTTAAATTTGATAAAAATCCTAATGTTAATAACCCTTGAACCGAACGAATTGACTGTTATAGACTCATGCCATCGGCTATTGAGTCTATAGATTATGTGACTGTGCATGTAATGGGACACACAGTACCTAGCCCGGGCTTAGTTCGGGTGCGGTTCACATATAGCACGTATGAGGGCACGTAATGGGATAGGCACTGGCCCTGCCCATAAGCCCTATACTAAGAGCCATTATAACCTTTTCTAATCTTCCGCTACTACCTTAATATTAAACTTTATTTGGCATCTATTTAGCTTACCACGGTAAGTTCAATTATAACATATTATTAAGGTTTGATTTTATTTTTTCGAAAGAATATTACCTTTAATAAACGAATCGACAACAAAATTTAATTATTTTATGCTATACTTCAAAGTTATCGGGGAGGATAAGCCATCGGCGAATATTCAATCTTCCACCTTTATAAATACATTTCTCAGCCCTTAGGGATCAACCTAAGCTGATATATTTCATTTATAGGATATTACGAGCTATATCGCGTCCGTTATAAAGTAAATATAATGACCAGGTTAATTAACTTTCGTTCTTGATCGTATATCCGACTTTAGGTAAGTCGTAGTTAAAATCCAATGATTTGAAGACAATTCAACAGTAATTCATATTAGTTTCCCAACGTTCATGGGTAGTTGAAAACGATATAACTAATCTTAATTCGACGGATTTATGTTTAAGTACTGTCGGTAAGGTCTCAAGCTTTAGTATTCACGTAAAATAAGGTCTTCAGAAGAGTAATCAAAATGATTGGTATTGTAGTATATAAAATGATAATTGGAAGAAGCATCCAGAGGGGCACGCTACAGGTGAGGGCTTATAAACTCTCTACCTAGAGTGTATTAATTTGGGATACTTCTTCTAGACCGCTCCACGCATTGCCGTCGGTTTGTAATAGCCATTCTAGACCGATCCATACATAATTCACTTTGCTTCTTGCAAGAATACAGCCTGCAGCGTAACAAGTTACCGTGTACTCTACAGGATTATACTTTATAATACAGTGTACTGCCTTTTACCTTATATATACTATCTATAAGGGTATATAGTAATATCTACGCAGGTAATCTTTTATTTCTTTTTTATATACTCTGTACCTATAGACTAGTAGCGACAGTGTGGTTCTGGTTACGAAAGTCCAAATTAGTAGGTTTTATAATAATGGTGATGTTACCGTATTAATCGTAAAAGGTCTAAATCAGAAAGTTCGACTGGAAATAGTAAGGTTTGGCCGCGTTAATAACTATAATTCGGTTGGAATTAGTAAGGTCTAGTCATAGTGGTAAATTTAACTCGACCCTAGTTAGTACAGCTAAATAGAAGCGATATAGTTAGTAATAACGCCTTTCATGGTTTCTAATAGGGGTGATTGTATATTGGTGATTAGCTAGGGATAATTACGCAAAAGTCATTACGTAATTATGTGATAGGTTAGTGTAAAAAATATATTGTTATTGTTTCAGGTAAAACTTCCTTTCCTTTTTTTTTTCCAAAGGCGCGTGGTCTTAACTAATACAAATCCCTATTTTAACTTAACTTCTATTCCACTTAATTATATCAAGCCGTTCTGATATATAAGTTACTTAGCCTATATATATACTGACCTTTCCCTCGAATAAATGCCACGTAAAAACAGGATTATAAAGCGCCATTTGGCGCGAAAGCATCGGCGCGCCGCCGTTACTATAGCCGACGCTGCCGCTACCATCCCGCTATCATTTAACACGATATCTTCTATCGCCAACACCCCGCCGCCTGTCGTTACGCCGCTACTCGCCGCCATTGCCTCCTTTTTTTTATCGGCCCTGCCTGCCTCCGCCGCCGCTGCCACCCTTTCTTTCCCCCCCCTTTTCTTCTCTTTCCCCAGATTCCAGGTGGAGGAATGTGGGGCTCCTAAGGTTATAAACCTTAACCTCTCCCTATGAGTAAAAACCCTATTATCTGTAGGGGCCTTCTTATACCATAAGTGTAGCTTAGCGTAATTACCTTAGGGTACGTATATTTTATTTCGGTTTTTTGTAAGCATTTAACCCCTTTTTCTTTAAAAAAAAAACACGAAGCGAATCTCCTCCGCCAACTCGAGCTTCGCATCGTTAGAGTACGCTGTAAGGCCATTTTAACACATTGAGCGTTGAAACGACGTACTGGGGTCCGTAGTTCCAGGCCGTGAATAAATACGCCTTACGAGTCGTATATCGCGTCTGCAGCTGCAGGTAAATCTATTAACGACTACTATGAAAGCAGGGGTCGTTCGGCTTGCTGTTACCGTTACGAACGGATTAACAACTCGTACAACTCTATTCCTGTAATTTTAGGTCCATAAGCCGAAGCCGTATTACGCGACCGCCGGCCTTTAAGTAGGTTTTAACCGAATTAAAAAAATTATCTTTGACAAAGATTGACCTTTCGAGGCGATTCTAAAAATAATTGCGGTTAAAAGTAATTAAGATAAACCGATAATAATTAGTAATAAGCGCTAACCGATGGATTAAGGAGACGGCAACCGCCATTACCGCCTAGAAACAAGGCCTGTGCATATACTACGCAGGCGAGTTTAACGACTTTATTGTACATTACTATAAGGAGGGTAATCATTTCCCTATACCTTTGCCTAAGGGTATAATTATTAAGGTATAGGGCTATATCCTCATTAGTGCTGATAACTTCGATGGCGGTAATAGCGGTAGCGCTAATATAAAGGGGGAAACAACAGGGAGGATGGTGGGGATACGATGACGTTTCCCTCCCCCTCTAGTAGTAAATAAATGTCTCTTAGACGGAGCTGGCGTACCTGGTTATAGTATAATACATTATATAGTAATTTTATGGATTTTTACCAAAACAATCGTTCAAAAGGTAATATATGTAATTTCAATTATAAAAACCTAAGTAGATAATCCAATAGGATTGGTACGATGTCGTAAAATGAAATGAAAAGAGAAGAGTCCGATGATCCGTCGGGTCGAAACGTGTAAAATATTAGACAAACCCTTGCTCGAAGCGTATAAAATAAATAACAAATTATTATGAGCGGTACCAAATAGTAAAGTTAAATGAAAATAAAATCGGAAATCGGCGCGAATAGCTGAGTGAAATGAAAGTAAAATCGGAGATCGACGCGAATAATCGAGTTAAATAGAAATAAAATCGGGGATCGGCGTAAACGGTCTGGTTAAACAGAAGTAAAATCGGAAATTAGCGCGAATAAAGGTTTAAACAAAGGTAAAACCTGGGATCGGTATAAATAGTATCAACGGGCTGATTTAAGTTAGCGAAAAGATAGTGTAGAAGCCTATTAGGGTCGTAAAACTTAAGTAACAACCCTAATAAACAACGTATTTATCGATATAAGTATTTTTAATACTCCGTTCAGTATAGTCTTCTTTATCGCATTTATTAGGTTAAACTTGATATTAATTCATTTTTTTTCTGTTTTCCGGCGTTTGTATAACTGGCGTAAATTTGTAATATTGATTATTAATCGATTTTCATTCGTGGTACCTAATTTGATCAAGTACTTATAAAGCGAGAAGGAGTTAGTGTATTCTACTCAAAGGATAGGTCGTAAACCAAGGTTAAAATAATTATACGGACTATTATCGCTACAATAATGCTCTAATCGAAACCTTTAGCCATATTATAAATTTTAGAAGCTACCAGGTTTCTCGTAACACTTTTATATTTAGTAAAATTCTAATAAATGATGTTTTTACGAAACGTAAAACCGTTTCGGGCCAGTATTTCGTTACTAAAGATTAGGACGAACCAATTTGTGAATTACAATCATTATTATTAGTAAGAAAGCTATTAGTAAAAATAAACAGTTTTATAATACGTATATCTAGCGGTACAAATTGTAAACCGCGTTTTGGATTATGTATTTACTATAGAAAACGCTTGTTAAACGCCTTATATGTATTGTCCGTTGGAGCGGTTTTGCATTTAACGACGACCGAAAGGTTAAATGCCGCCTTTGGTTATATTATAAAAGCAACCTACAAGCTACGTACACGTTGGCATTTGTATTCGTCGGCGCTTTTCACGCTATTTAGAACGATAAGAGCTACTTTATTCAGCCATCTTTTTTATGTAAGGCCCGAAATTCGGTTCCAAAAAAGTGATTATAACGCCATTAAAATCGATTATATAGTCTTCCGTTGAGTACGATTTAGGTTTTGCTTTTAAGTAGGCCTCCAAAAGTTTCCTTCCTTTAAATGCAGAAAGAGAGATGTTGTACAACGTTAGGGTGTCGTTTATCTACATACCTATTAATGTAAAGCCTTCCGATTGGGTTATCGATACTAATAGGCACGGATCGAGGGTGGATTTAGTTATTTCGAATCGTTCCTTATGATACCTTTAGTAAATGTTATATTAGTAAATACCGGCTTTAGCGAAAATTTAAAGTGGTTTTAAAATACGTAAGATCGTTTTGGGTAAGTGGTGGTGCCTATGGTTTTTTTGGTATGTCGGCGTAAATTCGTCGTCTTACTCATTTCTTAAATTGGGTATATACCTATATAATGTTTCGGGATTCGACATATAGGTTATAAGGTTTTCTAAGGGAGACCGCGAACATAAGAACTAAATGGTAACTGGCCCGTTATATTGTAGACGATTAGGTTATAATATCTTTTTTATTTTCTTCGTTATATTTTTTATTAATTAGGCAGATTTTTTCGACAGATTTTCCGGTTTTATTCTTAACTTCGTGGACGAGGCGAGTTGAAAAAATCCTATGGGTACCGTGAATAACCGGTTCGAAACGTTTAAAACAAAATACGCTTTAGTCCATTAAGGTTAAGATTTCTGTTTAAGTAAACTATACGAATAGGGTACTTAAGATGGTAATGACACATTCGTAGCAAAGCTTTAAATTAAATTCGCGGTTTTTTATTTCCTTTTACGTAATAAAGAATTCCGTGGCAAAGTTTCTAAAACGTTTTCTGGTTTTCGAATCAAAAGGGCGCCCTCAACGGCGAGGTTTTGGTAGGATTGGTATAAATAGGCCATTATTTGGTATGATCGGGTTGAAATTATACGTGGGGTAAGGTTAAAATTGGGATTGGTTTAAATTCGTCGTTTTAAGGGGTAACTTGTCAACGGTTTTACTTGTTTTACGGGTTCGGGACGTTCTTTTTTACTTTTATTCTATATTTATGTATTATTATTTATCGAAACGAATTTATACCGTTAGGTAGATCGACGAGTACATTATAACACCTAAACTCTTTAATCTTCCAAAGTCTAATCCATTTATTTTTTTCGTTTTCTAAACCAAAACTTTAAACTATAGTAGTAAATTCAAAACGCCACCTTTGCATAAACTGTTCCTTATAACCAACGCTTTAAATAGGTATTTTTTAACCCGTAGGTACAGTAACGCCGTTATAGACTTCGTCATAATATTAGCCCTTTATACTTTAAATAATAATAATGTAAAGTTAGGGTAAATCCTTGGGTAAGTATTAAAAATAAGAAGCGTAAGGATAAGCTCACTTGGGCCAGAAGTGTTATTAACGGCGTTGACCGTTATTTAAAAGATAGATTTCCTAAACCTGGTATACTTTAGTTCCTTTAATAAAATTATATACGATTTCTTAAATAGTCCATAATACAGCTTACAATTTTCAATACCCTATAGGGCTTTTACTGAAATTTGCCTACACTTGTTACCGGCTATTCAAACATTAATACGCCACTCGATAAAGTCGAAGGCCGTACCAACATTGTATATAATCCAGTTGAGGGGCCTTAAGTAGACGTTGAACCAATAGTCAACCAAAACGTCTTAACAATCTACAGCGAAAGCGTTTCGTATAAATTTGGCGCCCTGAAACGATGTTTCCACATCGACAGCGTAAAGAACTGATTGGCTATTTAAATATATAATATTAATAATTACTTGGTAGTTTAAGTTTATATCGTTTTAAAGGCGGAACTTAAACCGTCGTAAGGCCTATAAGTATAGCTGGTACTTATGGCAAAACTTTTCGATAACGTTAAATAAGCCTTTTCCTACATCCGTATAACTTACGACGTAAAGTAAGCGTAAAAGGCGTTTTATAACTAGGTATCCGAATCGTCGGTGTAAAACTCGTAATTTTAACTATATTAAGTAAATAACCTCGATTATATGTGCTTTTGAGAAAAACCATAAGTAGCCAAACTTAATATGAAGCGGTACAGATACGCTATTTAAAGCGCGGACAAGTTAATTTATCGTATTCCGGACTTCGATTCCGAACTTGTTTATATTAGCCAGTAAAAAAAAGAATAGTATTTCAAAGTTCATTACGTAAAAGTTAACCGGCCCGAAACGCGTATTTATAACGACCGTTTCGAATAATAACGTTTTACCTTTATCAAATAGGGCCTTGTGGTATTCTACTATTCGTTTTAACTGAAACTTCGGAAACTTCGCCATAAACACGTCGAATTTCCGTTTCCCGAGCGTCAAGATTTCGACTACATTAATATCAATTATAATACCTTCAAACTTATTTCCACATCTATTAAATACCATAAATTATAATGTTTTATAGGCGTCGAACACTTCGTCCGCATAGCCTAAGCCTATAATATATATAAAAGAGGCGTTTTGTAGTCCGGTAAAAATTCGTTAGGCGATTTCGTCGTTTTAAGCTAACAAATAGGTATTATTATCCTTAGGGTTGTCCTTTTCAAATATATCATCGTAGAGGTAAACGTTAAGTCTATTATTTATACTTTCGAATTCGGCTATGTATATTATAAAGTTAGCTTTCATTCGATCCTTCAATACGTAGCGGGCCCAAAATTATCGTCTAATTTGAATTTATTCGTAAACGGAGTGATTTGTAAACTAGCAGCCAACTTTACCATATACTATATACCGCTTTTGAACATCTGTAGAACTTCGTATATCTTTTCGTAAGTATTAATATATTCTCGATACGTTTTTTTCTTTTAGAACGATCGTTTTTATCCTTTGTTATTAAATTTCCCTTTTCAATACCTGTATTTCAAACACTTATTTTACCTTGCGAAAACTTTAAATTTTCGATCCAAAATTTAGTAAATTATATCGGCAAAGTCTACTTTTATAATTTATCTCTTACTTTCAGTTCTATTAGTTATAAATATTAATCTGAAGCTCATATATCGGCGTATAAAGATTTTCAACGATATTTTAAGGCTTATATAAAAGGCCTCTAAGTCCTTTTCTGGTTTAAAAAGTACAAGGTCGAAATTCGGGTTCTTACGGTAGGCTTTTGTTACTACTTAAATAAACAGTTTATAGCCTTTATATTCCGGTCTAAGGATTACCTGGTGTTTTCGGAACTTAGTTAACAAACTGGTAAGGATTTTCTATGGGATTTTATCGGCGTTTTCCTATTGTTTTTTTACGGATTCCTACGTTATACCAATTCAATTCCTATCGTGAAATTCGTAATTAATTTCCGTATCTCAATAGGATTTAAATAAATTATAACATTTTATAAATGTATTAATTTATATAAAGTGGTATATATACTACTATGAAACTTACTCGGAAAGTATACCGTATAAAATGACATAATATTAAAAAAAATTAATATCCAATCTCTTACACGTGTCAAATATAACGCGTATCTTATTATTAAATACGTTGTATGGCTCGCCGTTGTAATTGTTATCCTTATCCCATAGCCTGGTAAAATTAGTTAATTTTATAGAGTTGCTTCTATCCTTAGGGAAGCAATATATTAGGAGGTCGCGGTAAGGGTCGTGGTTAATAGGTATCAATCCGTAAGGTATATATTAGTATTTTACGCCGCTTATCATTTCCTAAATCGGGTTGTTTTTTATATTTCGGACGACTGTTGTTCTCTAGAACGGGTTTTTTTTGTGTTTCGGTTAATCCCGCCATAGCCGAACGGGCTGTTTCTAGCGTTCGGGATGTGTTTTTATCTTTGTCTTGGTTTAAACTTACGTTTAAGAAAGGGTTCGTATTCGAGCCTCGTTGTAAACAATCATTACGGTTCCTCCTCCTGTTCTGTCGATTCCTCTAATTCTATTTCCGTTTTTCGGCAAGCGTTCAACTTTGTTAAATGCCGTATCTTAACCTGTGGTGGCTTTTTGTAACCCCGTCTTATAACTTTAAGTAAGCGTTTCTAACGCTTTTTTAAATACTATCCTTTTATAAATTTTATTTTTTTTATTTTTTCTTCCGTCCATTTTAGTATTTACGTAAGTTTGGCCGTTACTAATAGGGATTTTACGATACGATTGTTACTTTTACCGGGTATATTAATACCTTTACTTCGTAATTGTCTCAGTAATATTCTTGTAATTATAACATCAACCATTCGACATATATCCGGCGTCTAATCAGCAAAATTCTCTCTGGAATCTTCGAATTAATCGCGTCCTTTAATTTCGCCACTATAATAATTCAAAATCATATTAGTAACATAAGTATTTTCCGTATAAGGGTTTAAATCCTCCACTAGTATCTCGATTATGTTATCTTATAGGTTAAGGTCTAAAAGTTTTAGGATATTGTTACAAAACAACATGTATGTAAAGAGGTATTTCATATATTCGTTAGCCTCTGCCAGATCTGTTATTGATAAAGCCATCATATATTTAAAAAGGGTAATTTGTATATAATTCAAGGTGATTCAAAGTTCAAGGTAATTCAAAGTTTTGGGTATTTGGGTAAATACAAAGTAAATAAGGCAATTAAAACGGTCGAAATAAGGCTTACTAGTACTTTCTATAATAAATAAATTTCGAATAAGACGTAAATAAGACGTAACCACAAATTAGTTAAGCGTTTTAAATTAGTTTCATTAACGATAATAACGTTATAGTAACAAAGCGGCTAGGAAAGTTTAGCACGTTACAAGTACTAAACTTAGAATATATAGGGCGAAAGTAGGTAAAATATTTAAAGTAAGGAGAATATAGGTAGGGTAAAGTGTATAAAGATGCAATATATAATCTTTTTTTTGGTAATGGATCCCTATTAGCGTGTAGTAACCGAACTTGGTAGAGGGATCGGTCTGATTACCTTAGGTATAACCGATCTTAGTAAGGCAATCAGTATAAATTGTCGAAAGTCGAATAAGTCCCAACAAAAGGTTCCAAAACTTGGGGGTTTAATTTACGTGGCCTGATACGTTATAGGACGCCCTTGAAAAAGCGCTCGGGTACGTTTAGAGCGCTAATTCAAGTTGGCGGTTAACGGAACGGGGCTGTTTTTCTCAAAGTCACTCTGGAGCTTATAATCTTGTAACGCTTTGGGTTTCTTAGCGCTCTCTTGTAATTTCACACTTCCGTATGATTCGTATAAGGAGTAGTATTAAGGTATAGGCGATTAAAACCGTTATATTATTCCGCTATAGGTATTTAACTTATATTTATATTTTTTTTTCTTGGGTGTCTGTAATTGACCTAGTCGGCTACTAACCAGTGTCGGTAAGATCTTGAGCCTTAGTATTCATTTGAAATAATGTCTTCAGAGGATTAATTATAATGATTGATATTATAGTATATAATATGATAATTAGGAGAAGCATCCAGAGGGGTACACTACAGGTGAGAGCTTATAATTCCTTCACTCAGAGCGTATCACTTTGGGATATTTCTTCCAAACCGCTCCACGCATTACCGTCGGTCTAAAATAGCCATTCCAGACCGATCCATGCACAATTCACTTTTCGTTTTGCAAGAGTGCACCCTGCAATACAGTGTACTGCCATTTGGTCTATGTATACTATCTATGAGAGTATATAATAATATCCACAGGTACATTTCAAACGTGACCTAATCTTATCGACTACTAAAAATTACATTTTACATCGCTTTCGAACTTCTAGTATGCGTATAAAACAATTTTTCAAACGCTTTAATACACTCCATACTCTCGTAATCATAGTAGCAATAAAAATAAACTGAGATGAAGTTAAAGAATACTTCAGCCTCTTAATCCAGTATATAAGGATTAGGAAGATCGTTTTACAAGAAATTAACCTAAGACTATAGGATAACATTATCAAGTTACCAGTTAAGGAATTGGACCCTTATACGACAAATATATATATTATAACTGTAATGTTTCGTTACTAATAAAAAGGCGTAGGGACCTGATATATTGGATAATTTCTAGGAAAGATCTTTGAACTAGACGATAGGAATATGGTATATGGTATACAATTCGATTTCTCAAGTTCTACGGGCTTAGTTACAGAATAGAGATATTAATACTTGAGGAAATAGAAATGGCCGCCTTACGAAAGCCCTATTCGATACTATACAGCTTGCAGACATACTATATCAGAAGGATACAGACGTATACGAAACGAACTTTCCAAAAGAGTATTATTTAAAGAAATATAGGAAATAGATCATAAAAGAAATACGAATAAAACGGTTACGCGGAAACACTATATGAATACAAAGTGTAAAATGCTTTACTGATATACTGGCATCCTAAGTTAGGTATACTAAACTCGAGGAAAAGGAAAAACAACCACGGATATTATCCGTCACGCGGGTATAACATATATTTATGTTTATATATATATAAAAGGAAAGATAAATAACAGGTTATTTTCTGAATACGATGAACACTTCTTTCGATCGTAACAAAAACGGCTCAAATACAAAAAATGACCCACCTCAAGATAGATTTAGCGGCGTAAAACGATAATTTTGATTTTATGCATTAATATTCTATAACTAATATCCATACCGAGACCTTATACTACACTGTTTTTCTACCAAGAAAAAAAAAACCTTACCAAATTTACAAACTTCGCCAGGTTATAAGATAAAAAACAGAATTATAAGAACGAACCGTACGACGTCTTCGACAATGAAATACGCATAATACTAAACTTTTATGAAAACCTAAATATGAAACTTATAAAATTTCATGTCATTCTATCTGGTATACTATTTAAATAAATTTGAAAATAATGAATATGCTACCTTACGTATGTGGATATATTGGCAAATTACTATAACTGTTTGATAATGTACTTCAATATGGAAATAAACTACGAACTTTACGATTAGGATTGAATAGGCACTATATAAGAATTCATAAGGAATTAGCGTAAAAACGTTGACAAAACCCCATAAAACATATCTACCGCCATATTAATGAAGTTTTCAAAATGCTAAACAGCCTTGAACCCAAAATATAAGAGATGAAAACTGTTTATATAAACAGTTACAAAATTATGCCAGAAAACCTTAAATTTTAATATTTCGTTATTTAAACCGAACAGAAAACATGAAAGGTTTTTATACAATCCTTCAAAATTCGTTCCAAACTTCGATACATCGAAACATAAGTTTGGTATAAATATTGGTAACCGAAAAAACCAAAGTCGAAGGCAAAATTACTAAGTTAAACCCCGCCAAAATAATTCACTACGTTTTAAACCAACGATTTAAAGTGTACACAAAATGAAATAACCGCTCCAAATACGGGTATAGAAACAAAAATAAATAAGGATAAATCCCCAAAAACCGAAAACAAGGCAGCTATTAGCGAAGACACCATTATAACTAAGTACGAAACCCACCACGTATATAGTAATACCTAAAAAAAGATATACAAAGTTTTCTAAGTTTTCAGAAACGGTGTATTATATATGGCAATATAGGCTATTAATGAATTAATCATCTAATATATATCCAAATTCGGATTAAACGCCAATTTTAAATCGATTATCTATCTAAAGACTAGATAAAAGCCAATTATACAACGTACATAGCCGACTACGAAGGCATAGAGGATAAATTTCACGTCTACCCTATGAGGACACCTTTCAAAACACAAACTTTAAAGAGAATAAACCTTACTTAATAACATATAATAAGGAAACCGACTAACTAATTTTAAAAAGCCTATAAAATAACTTATTCCTTTACATCTTAAGCTTAGTTGACGAAAACGTTGTGTTAAACGCTTATATAACGTCGTAATTTCAACTTTTCAATAGTCATGGCAACCGATTCCGGGAAATTATTACAAATACGCGCGTAATTAAAATATCGACCGTCAAAGAATGCTAATTCGAAGCGTTCGCAGAAAAAAATCCGAAATTCCAGCTTAACTGGACGGAAAAAAACCGGAAAATACTATTTGACAAAAGTAAAACTTTATTTCTCAACACCGTCGTTATAAATAAGCGATTATAATCGATTAATTTTTACACAATAAATTTTAAACTTGTTAAAAAAATATTACATGTAGTGCAGTAGGTTAACTCTACTTATAGTAAAATGGACCGTACTTCAAGTGGATTGCTTTGTGCGGACTTACCGCATTGGGTGTAAGTCGAGTGCAGCATACGAAAATTCACTCCAGGTTATAGGCCAAGAAATTGGCTATAAAGATTACAGTGCAGACCGGCTAATGGTCTACCAAACCTAAAATAATATATCCACCATTTGACCACGTAATACTACTATTACTTCAATCATTCGAATCGACAAAGTTGCAAAGGCTAAGGCCTACCAATACTGATTAGTATTTATTAGGTTAAGCACAAATTAGCTAAGTAACAGAAGAAGTTACTTTCCAGTTGTTACGCTTTATGCTAAGGTTAGGGTAAAGGAAAGATTTCTGTAAAAGGCTTTTAATACTTCGTTGGTTTTAATGGCAGTAAGTAGAAAAGACTTGTAAGCTACGTCGGTTTTAATGGTAGCTTAGAGGTAGCGACGGTATCGCTATTGAAAACACTAATAAATCTTTAATAAAAATCTTTTTTAAAGAAGTTGAAATTAACTTTCAGAAGTCTTAAAGTACGGAAAGTTGGCAAACGAATAAGTTAGTATTACTACAAGTACTATTACAGTAAGAAAAACAATTAAGTTCTTACGCCAAATAACCACAAAAAACAACCTTCGACCTCTACCACTACCAAACGACCTTCTTACTTACCTTTTACATGAAACCTTTGCCTTACTTTACTTTCTTTATTCCCTTTATTACCTCAATCGTTAAGTTCGTTACCTAAAGCGAAAACGTCAAGTTACGTTAAGAAATCCACGTTGCGCGACCTTACACCAAACCACCAAGTCCCTACACCAAAATACCAAGTTCCTACGCCTAAATATTACCAAGTCACTCGCTCCACACGTCTTACACGTTCTTTATAGACCAAACCATTAATATAGCTAACTTTAACACCCACTTTAAAGCTATTACCGACCCTAATAACAAGGAAGTAATTAAAACCCTCGGTTACCTATTCGTCAAACACTGAAACTACGACCTTTAGGGAAAAAAAGTTAATAAGAACGTAACGAAGGGGCATTTAATAAACTTTATCGGCTATTTACTTATAGAATATATCGACAACAAAAATCCTAACAGCGTATTTCTTAAAGTCCATGAATTCTTCGAAAACTAGATAATTAACATATGAAAAGTAACACAGAAAACCGTTAAGTCCAAAATGAGGGCAATAATTAAACAACGAGGGATTTACGTACTAAAAGGAAACGTTACTAAGCTGGTAAAAACATTCTTCGAATTGGCTTAACTTGAAAAGTACCTATAGGACCTATAACCTAAAGGAAAAGGTATTAAAAAAACCTTAACACCCTTATACACGACTTAAGAGACCTCCCCTTTTCCCTTATCAGCTAAGTCCAACCTTATTACGGATTGGCGATAAGGAACCTATTAACCGGCCCGGCAGTTTGACACCTTTATATAACAACGTAGAATACGTTATTGGCGGTAACAAAACGGGTAAAGCAAGGGCCGTCCATGCGACCAGAGGTATTAAAGTCGATGATTTATATTGATTGATGAAATAAAATCGTCAGGCGTTTCAGAATATACTCACCACTCCTTAGTACTACAATCTCCAAACCCCTTAAAAATCTTTTCCCTTTAGACTTGTATAAGCGCGAAAGCCGACTACAAGTCCTACCACAAAACTTTACCCCTCGGGCCAGGCAACTAACAATTACCCCTAACACCGTACCTTGAAACTTCTAAGGCTAAAACCGTCAGGAAACACCACTTACAACTGGAACTATTATCGCGACCTTTCTTTAAAACCTGTTAATATAGTTAATATTTACTACAAACTCTTTACGGACTTTATCAAGATTTAGAATGATATAAAAAAGTATAAAGGAAATCCATAAAACCTTTTAGACATTAAAATAATAGTTTTCCTAAATATCTGCAAATAAATGGAGGTATCTCCTCCTGGTTTTCACTCATTATTTCCCGAAATCCTTATAAAACACGCTAAGGACTCCTACCTAATTCTTCTGACTAATGTCATCATGTTTCACGAAATCTACGATAGCATAAAAAGCCACTTCGAATACAATATTCACCTCGCGTAATATTATACAAACTGGGCTACTACGAAGTGTATTACAATAATAATAAAGAAAAAATATGAGTAATTACCAATAGACGTCTTTAACAAAATACTTAATAAGTTTATATTATATCAGAAAGCAATGGGAAAGGCCCATGTTAGCAAAGCCGCACTTCGCGAATAGTTACGGGCAGCAGTTACGGGCGTCAACGAATTCGAATACACTCTACAACACCCAAATGTTACTTGTAAAGGCTTCTTTGGCCAGTTACGCTCTGCTTTTACCACTATAATAGTGCGTATACCAAACTCGCTTAATATATACCCTTAGGCCGGTAACCTCCTTAATTTGGAAGAAAAAGACTTTACAGTGGTTAACTACATCGACTGTAAGTACGGCTATAGGGGTTTACAACGCCTAAGGTCTGACCTATCAACCTCGGCCCCAGGCTAGAGGTAGTAACTACGTTAGCTCCAATAATGCTAAGAGTTAGGCGGATCTACTAACCGCTAGTACTATCGTCGTAATAGTAATAAAAAATGTTAGATCTGTGGTAAGTCTAACTTTTTGTTAACTCGGAACACCTCCGATGAGCGAAACAATAGGAAAATAATGTATTACCTTGAACACCTTACTACTTTTAAATAGTATTATTTAGATGAAATCGTAAATTTCAAAGGAAAAGAACCAGATAACTGTAAAAATAATTTTAAGTAAACCAAATAGCATAAAGATGATGGCGCCAGCACTAAGTTAGAAACAACGTAATAATTAGCCGACCACGCCTTTTTATACTATTTTATAGGTAAAAACCCCTAACTTCGTTGGAATAATAAAGAACCTAGCCCTACACACCTTTTTACTATCCGAAACTGCTACGCGAAGCAAGTTTTTTAGGTAATTATGCCGGACACAAAGGCTGTACAGTACTTAATAAGAGGTCATTTGTAATACTTCGTATTACGAAAGGATATTAATACTGTTACGGAACTTGACTGTACGGATGCTGGTAAGGCTAAGGTTAGCTTTAGCTTTGAAAGAAAGCTATCTTTACTAGAATCGACGACGGTTAATACTATAGTTAGCCCTATTGTTTTCCAAATCTTCGAATCCCCTACCCCCTTTTTCTTTTACTTAAAAGATATAACAAACATCGGCGTTGACGTTAACGTTTGGACTAATGAACTGATAAAAGTTAAGGCCGGCAAAAGGTTTCTACTTCACCTTAAGTAAAGGTATTTATGGTTTTATTTTTAAGGATTTGAGGCAGTATTTTTAAACCGAATAAATTCAGAACTTCGTCAACTACGCCATAGTTTTGATTACCAGGCAATTAACTGGCTTTACAAGGTCTTAAAAATAGCTAACTACGAAAATATAGATATGTTAGCTTTAAGAATAGTAAAATAACTTTGTTACCATTGCCAAATATACTCCTAAACCCCCCTAAGGTTTAAGTTTACGTTCAAATGAAACCAAAACTTTCATTCGGAAGTCTTCGTAAACGTGTTTTAATTAGATAGTAAACTAATACTATATGTTGTAAACTCGGCTACAGCTTTTCACAGCGCTGAGTTCTTTAAAACTATTACGATAAAAGAAATATAGGAAATTCTACGTATTTTATAAATTAATACTTAACTTATCCCGCCCGACGTGTGAATTCACGATACCGGCTTTAACTATGTTACGATAAAAATTTTAAGGGATATAGAGTTACTAGGAATTTAGTATAAATAGGTTTCTGTTTAAGTCTATTAAGGTATTTGCAAAGTCCAAAAAGCATACGCCCTACTATAAAGGGCTTATAACATCCTTATAATGGAAATCGAAAGCTTTAATAACTAAAAAGCGCGGCTTTAAATTGTGGTAAAAGGTTTTTAACGATACTATTAGCCCTAATGGACTTATACCAACTTTACTGGTATTAGGAGCTTACCTACGTATAACAGCTAAGTCTCTACCTTCTTTAAGTACCCAAAAACGTGTTATAACATATAGTAAAGCCCCAAAAGAACTAAGAAAGGAATCGGCACGTCGCTAGGTAAACGATGCCCTTAATATTAGGAACGAACCGTTAATAATAAACGTACTTTTACTCCCCCTCCAAAGTAAAGTCCTTATGTAACGTAAATTAGGTAAATAGAATAGGCCGTATAAAATCTTAAGTATTATCAACTTAAGCGTAATAGTTAAAACTGCTAACGGCTCCATAAACTTTCGAAATACACAAATTAAGCTGTACTAAAAACCCTTCAAGTAATTTAAGTTTAACAAAAATCGAAAAATCGAAGACATTTAAACTAAGAGAATTAGCTAATATAACCCTACCTAACCGATTATTAACAAGCTAATTGTTGGTAGACCTTTATCGTTACAACGTAGTCAATTTGAATTACTGTGGTCGAAGTAACTAGTGCTGCGTTGATATTGTTGGTTCATTCTGTGTAAGTTCTAAGTTTTGCAGACCGCTAGCCGGTATGCACACTAATTTGTATAGCCAAACGCTTTGGCCTGTACTCTACTTTGAAGTGGGTACCTACTGCACTTCATTTTCAGTGTTGTTCCACAAACTGTAGCTAATATTGCAGTTAGTGCAATCAATTTTACTGCAAGTAAAGTTGACTTGACTGCACTGTATTTGATTGTTATTTCAATACTGAAGGCTTTTTTTTTTGTACTTGTACGGTAACGTGGCTTGCCATCAATTAGTGGCAACCTTTGAAATCTCCCCTTAATCTACAAGCCAGACCCCTATTAATTCCGATTAATCTGTACGGAAATTGACATTAATTACGGCCCTTCGTGGCCCTTTTGCTCCACCTTTTAGAAGCCTTCGTTCCTCAAATCCTGTATATAAATCTTTCGCTACGGACCTACGTAGGTCAAATCAGGTACGCCAACACTTACGTACCCTCTATCAGTAGTTTAAACTATTGTTATCGCTACTTTCGCCATAGTTACCGTTACCCTAATGGTCTTCCAATTTTCCAGGGCAACCTTTTTCCTTTACGTTACGTTCTGGACGATCCACGTATCCCACGATTCGTATAGTTAACGTATTGCTATCTACAAACCTTTCTAGGGCGCTATTAGGCGTAGCCTTAGTTATGGCATCGATAGGGTTATCTTTACTGTTAATTTACCGAAACTTATCGATTTCTCGGGCTTTATATTCCTCCCTTAACGTTATTACGTCTATTATTAGGCGTTTTTTATTAGTCGTACCTAATTTCAATAAGCATTCGTAAAAGCTTCGGTAATCGTAAATTTCTCGTTCGACTTATCCCGATTAACGAGCATTATCAGGAAGCCTATTTACCATATACGGTTAATATAATCAGTAAATAACCCGTTTATAAAAATTATTAACTTGGCCTTCGTTAAATTTACATAAACCATATTAATTCCTTTTTTTACATAATCCATTTATTACTAAATCCGTTTATTTAACTTATTAAAGTCTTCGTCTTACGGGTCTTATACTTATGATATAATTGAAAGGTCGTACAATACCTCCAATTGATATAGTGAAGCGATATAAGCCGTACAAGCTCTTTACTTTAAGCATTTCTATACCTTTACCTCGTTAGCCTTATCGAAAATCGTTAGGTTCTTAGCTTACCCCTTTTAGCATAGGTTAATGTAAATGCCGCTTTTAGCCTTAATACCATAGATACGGAGCAACGATCTGTTAAAGTCAAATTATATATTTTTAACTAACGTTTTAATTGACTTATACCTTTAAAGGTTTAACTTTTCGATAATACGTTATTCGGTCCTATAAACCTAATATCGCCGAAAAAGGGGTATCGTTAGTTTATATACCCACGATAACAAAGTCTTTACCCTTTGTAATTGATAAATATAGGTTAAATGTTAAAATCTTTATACCTGATCTGTTTTCAAAGTATACCAAGTACGTTAGGAACTAGTAAATGCCTACTTCGACGAACCAGTATAAAAGCTTAATATAAGGTATTACCGTGCTCTGTTGGAAACTTGTCCATTAGTTTTTTTTTTTGACAACTTTAACAATATAATCCGTTAAAATCGGTAGCGGATTACGTATATGCTTGCGTAATATCCCGGCCATTAAGTGAAAACTAGCCCTTTATGCCAATAGTCAAACTGGTGGCAATGAAGATAATCAAACGTTAACTAATTTTTCAGATAATGAACGATTAAATAAGGATCCACTCTTTACCTTTATTGCTGTATCCTCAGGCGATCAACTGTGATTTTTCATACTACCGGTCCAAAGTTTTGCCGTTAACCTCATAAACTATCTTCGACATAAAAATAGTATTGTATTAGCCTTCAAATTACGTTAACGACAAAAATTATATAATCTCTTGTAACAAAAAGCTGTCATTTTTCACTTAATTACTTTCCTTAAAAATCTTACCCGGTATATTGATAATACCTTCGGTATGTAACTTAAGGGTAAGTTCTCCGTCAGAATTTTCCTTTTCAGATACACATACCATTATGTATGTCTTGCTAGGCCTATAGTTACTATCGCTGTTATTCTCTTTAATGTATATCTTCCTTTTAGATGGTCATCCACGTCGTCGACGTTCTATAAACTTGTGAATAATCGGCTTAAAATGGTTATATTAGTTAATTACTTCGGTTAGAAGGTTATAGATGTTAGTATCTTTATGAAACTTAATGGGTTTTCGGTACGGCTTAACTTATGTTACTAGAAAAGTTACGGAGCCGTTAGCAATTTCAACTACTATGTTTAAGTTAGTAATATTTAAGATCTTATACGGCTTATCCCATTTACCTAGCTTATGTTACATAAAGAACTTACTTTAAAGGGGGAGTAAAAGTACGTTTATTGTTAAAGGTCTGTTTCTCGTGTTAAAGGCATTATTAACCTAGCGGTGTACCGATTCCTTCCTTAGTTCCTTTAAGTCTTTGTCATATGCTATGGTATGTTTTTAAGTGCTTGATAAAGGTGGCGACTCAGCTGTTATACGCGGGTAAGCCCTCAATATTAATCAAGTTAGTACAAGTCTATTAGGAATAATAGTATCGTTAAAACCTTTTACCGCTATTTAAAGCCGTACCTTCTAATTTGCAAAACTTTCGATCTCTAATATAAGGATATCGTAGGTCCTTTGTAAAAGGGCATATACCCTTTCAACCTTATTAATACCCTAATAAGCTTTTATAAAGATTTATTTACACCAAATTCCTATTAACTTTACATTAGCTTAAAACTTTATTATAGTAAGGTTAATACCAGTATCATAAACTAAAACATCAAGTAGGCTAAGATACGTATCGATTTATAAAGTACGCAGTGCCTCCTATGTTTCTTTTTCCGTAATGGTCTTAAAAAACTTGGCGCTATGCAAAGCCATAGCGAAGTCTACAACGCGTAATACTAGCTTGCTGTTCAAATAAAACACGTCTACGAAAACTTTCGAGTTGAAGTTTTAATCTTCTTTTAGCGTAAATTTAACTTCAAAAGGGCTTGGGAATATATTTAGCAATAGTAATATGGGTGTTTAATTACCTCTAGTACTGATAAATCTATATCATCGTAACCAGTTGCCTTTAAAACCTTGTAAATCCTATTAATTGCCGGGTGGTTAAACCTACAATGTAGTTAATAAAGTTTTGCCTCCGTTTTGTTTAACACTACTGCCTTTGGTTTTTGAAGATAAAACCAGAAATTCCCCTTCTCAAAGATAAGTAAAAACCTTGTGCCGGTCTAAACTTATATTAGTTCGTTAATTTTAACGTTAACATTGACACCGACGTTCTTTATATTTTCTAGGCAAAGGATGGAATGGTATGGAAATCCAGGATGTGGAAAATAATAGGGCTAATAATAGTCTTAACCGTCGTCGATCCTAATAAAAATAATTCTTTTCTAAGGCTAAAGCTAACTTTAGCCTTGTTAACATCCGCGTAATCAAGTTCCGTAGTAATATTAATATCCCTTCACAACGTGATGTACTACAAGTAGTCTCCTATTAAGTACCGTACTACCCCCGTGTCCGGCATAATCCCTTAAAAGACTTACTCCGCATAACGGTTTCGAATAGTAAAGAGGTGTATAGAGTCAAGTTTTTTACTGTTATGGCGGCGATAGAGGTTTTCGCCTATAAATCAGTATAAAAAGGTGTATTCAGCTAGTTATTATGTTACTTCAGAGCTATTACCGGTTCCAGTACCAGTATCTTTATGCCAACCGATAAATTTCGGCTCATTTACCTCCTATTTAACTTCACTTCCTTCAAATTACGTAATACGCTCCATATAATCTATTTAAAAATAAAAAGGTATTACGTACAGTACATCACCTACTTTACGTTACGCCCGGCAACAGTGTAGCGTATTAACCAACAGCCCTATTTACCGCAAATCCAACATTTTTTAACGTTTAAGTTAAATTTACTTAGCCGATATAAATAACTTAAAAAAAGGAAATACTCTCCTTTGTAAAAAGAGGTCCGGACCCTCTATTAGCATTACTTTCCGGGCCTTCCGTACCGTCGATTAATATAATACGAATTAAAAGGGTTTTCTTTTTCGTTACTGAATTCCGAAGCTTAAAAGTACATACCAGTCGAGCCGGAGACTCGAGCGGTCAAGGTCGCCAACTAGAAACGTAATTAGCTAAAGAACCCTTTGCAAATGACATCGTGGTATTACAAGGCGTATTCGAAATTTTTGTGGCCCGTTACTACTTACAGGACCTACTGGCGTAAAGTACCTTCGCCAACTACCACATTCCCTATTACTTATTAGCAAGGCATTAGCCTGTCAAACATCTAATTTAGCAAATCCATCTTACTCTTCCATTCTTTCTTATTATCCAACATTTAAGACTACTTAATGATATTTCAATTCGTATAGTACTGGGCAAGGTTAACATCGTACTCGAAGTAGCCCTTTATACTATCGTAGATTTTGCAGAAGGAGACACAATTCGTTAGGTATCGGAGGTAGTAATCTTTAACTTGGCCGGTAAAAATTCTAAGAAATAACGAGTAAAATCCTAACAACTCAACTCTTATCTGACGGCAAATATTAAAGAATAGGCGCAAATTAATGTCGAGGAGGTTTTACGGCTTACCGTCATACTTCTTTTTACTTCCCCAGATCTTAACGAAAATTATAATTGCCGTAAAGTTCGTATTCTTTATAAGGACGCGTTAAAGGGAAAAAGTAATATACTGGTCGTAAGGACCTTTTTCACTTAGCTGGGGAAAGGACTAAGATTTTTACTAGTGCGAGTAGGTAGGGTAGTAATCTCTGGCCGAATTTGGAGGGAAGAAGTCAATGGTTGTACCCATAGTGGGCTCGTATATAAAGCCGGTCCTTCCTTAATTTTTCTATTGAAAAAAAAAACTGTTAAAAAGTTTGGGAAAAATAGGCTTGGGGATTTTCATTGCTGGAAAATTGGTGGTAATCCTTTTAGTATTAAAGGTTTTAGTAACGTGATTCCTATTTAATTAATTATTAAATCTAAAAACTTCCCCTATACTTACTTATTTAAGCTTGGACATATCCTTACGAACGTATATAAGTTCGTTAAGGATTACTATTGCTAGCGGTTTTTTTTCTCTTAACTGATATTCATTAAGGGTCTTTATCCGTAATGCATTCGTAAAGTAGGTTGGCTAGATTGCCTTCCTTCCCTCTCTTCGTTAGGATTTCAACTCCTCTAATATGTATTTTAAGCTTTACCTTCATCTTTGCTTATTCATTCGCCTTCTTTCACATATCTAGGTTCTAGTTGCAAAACCAGTCCTAAAAGATATAGAAAGTTAAAGTTCCACGGCCGAATCTTTTAGGGTCTAAGTCGAAAACAAAGTAACCGATTTCGTTAACCAGGTGCTCTAAGGTCAAGCTTTTAATAGGATTGGTAAACCAAAGTTCTTCGTCGTAGTTCTTTTTGAAGGTGATCTCAAGGGCAATAATTACCTCCTTTCTGACAGAATTGGTTACAACATCGATTTCAGTATGTTTTAAAGCCATTGTGACGATCTGGTTAGTGTAAGGCTTGGTGGTGGTAGACCTGGAAATCTAGGGGCGTAGGGACTTGACGTTTCAACATGGAGTTGCACAACGTAGCTTTTTTGGAGCTACTTAGTAATTCCTCGTATTTTTGCTCTGAGCAACGAATTTAACGATTAACGGGGTATAAGGAGTGAAAAAAAAAAATAAAAAAATCAAAGGTTTAATGTAAAGTATAAGGTCGGTGGTTGTTATTAGTAATAAAGTTTATTTTTTATTTGAACATAGGAATTAATAGTTTTTTTTACAATAATAACACCTACAATAATAGTAACTTAACCATTTACCAACTTGTTGTTTTGGTAATCTTTGAAATTTTAACGGTTAATCTTAGCGCTCTTTAAAAAGAATTAATAAAGATTTCTCAGTATTTTCGAGTAGCAATACCGTTGCTAACTTATAAACTGCAGCGAACAATTACACAATCTATAAGTCTTCCCTACTTGCTTCCGCGAACAACTACATAGCGTATAAGGGCCCTTCGTATAAACCTTTCCACTATCTTACCTAAAAAGAACAAAACGTAATCTAAAAATAACTTTCTTCTTCTACTTAACTAATCTGCGCTTAATCTAATAAACACTGATCAGTGTTGGTAGGCCTTTATCTTTGAAACGTAGTCGATTCGAATTACTGTGGTCGACGTAACTGGTACTGCGTTGATATTATTGGTTCATTCTGTTTAAGTTCTAAGTTTGGCAGACCGCTAGCCGGTCTGCACACTAATTTGTATGGCCAAACGCTTTGGACTATGCCTCACTTTGAAGTGGGAACCTACTGCACTGCACTTGCAGTACAGTCCCACAAACTGCAGCTAATATTGCAGTCAGTGCAATCAACTTTACTACAAGTAAAGTTGACTTGACTGCACTGCATTTGTCTGCTATTCCAACACTAATATAACCCTAGCGGCATGGACTACCACCTAAAAAGAGGATACATATTAAAGAGGAGGACGGAAATAAAAAATATAGGCCTGGAAGGGTATATAGAACAGTGTAAGTGTTTTAAAAGGAGAAGTCTAATAGAGAACTTACTCTTAAGTTACGGGCCGAAGGCATTATTAATATATTGGGTAATCCCTTTAACGAAAGTAACTAGGTTGAATTTAACGGCTTTTCATTACGGGGGGTTATACAATTTATGTCGTTAACATAATTTAAGGGTTAGGACGTTATTATTTTTAAGTTAAGGATAGTTTACGAGGTTAAGGCTCAAACTACGGACCAGCTGTACGAAAAGTTACGACTATTCGTTTTAGTATACGGTAATAAGGATAAAGATTGAATTCTCGCCTAATGGCCTATAATGTAAAATATTAACCAACGTTTAATTATCACCATTAGGACTAACTTGACTGCTAACAACAAATTCCGGTTTACATTTAATAACCGGGATATTACGTAATTGTATACGCGATTTTTTCATTTTTAACTAAATATTTCATTAAAGTTATTAAAAAAAATTAATGGATAAGTTTCCAGTGGGAACGGTAATAAGTTATATCAAAATTTTATATGGATTAGCTAAAATAGGCGTTTACTAATTTCCAATGTTCTAGGCGCACTTTAAAAACAAGCTTAATATAAAGACTTTAACTTTGAACTCATGCCTATTAATTATCTAGAGTAAGGACTTTAGAATCGTAGGAATATAAACAAACGATACCTTTTTTCTTGGCTATATCAGGTTTATAGCGGTAAAATAACGTATTATCGAGAAGTTAGGCCTTTGGAAATGTAAACCTGTTAAAACGCTAGCTAAGGGCATATAATTCGACTTTAATGGATTATTACTCCGTATCCATAATGTTAAGTTTAAAAACGGCATTTATATTAACTTACCTTAAACGGGATGCGCCGTTAACCTGTCAATTATCGATAAAACCAACGATGGAAAACTACAGAAATACCTAAATCAAAAGGCACATACGGCCTGAATTATTACGTTATATTAACTGGAGGCTTTATACGACCTTTCCATAGAGGCATAGGTATAAAATCCCCAAAACGAAGACTTGAAGAAGTTAAATAAACGGATTAAATAGCAAATAGAACACGTAGAAAAAGGAATTAACATAGTTTTTATAAATTTGATAAAAGCGAAGTTAGTTATCTTTACGTACGGGTTATTTGTTAACAATACTAACCTTACATCGTAAATCAGCTTCCTAATCATACTCGTTAATAAGGAAAGGTCGGAAAGGCAATTCACAATCACTGGAAACCTTATACATTGGAAATTTGTTAAGTGTAAGCGCGTAACCCGGATTATACTAACTTCGGAAGTTTATGGCATAATAGTAAGCTTTAATATCGGCATAGTAACTAACGGCATATTAAGGATTATTACCAAAAATCTGGGATTGCTACCAATACCTATAGTATTATACACTAACTTCCAAAGCTTTTACGAATACCTATTCAAACTAGGTACAACTAATAAAATACACCTAATAATAAACGTAATGCCTTTAACGGAGGCATACAAAACCCGGGAAATCAATAAGTTCCTGTAGATTAACGGTAGAAATAACCTTACTAATGTTATAACTAAAGTTACCTCTAATAACACCCTAGAAAAGTTTGTAGACAGCAATACGCTAACTATATAAATTAAGGTATACGTAAACCGCCCGGCACGTAACTTGGAAAAACAGGGCAAATTGGAAGACTACTAGAGCGATATCAAAAGCGATAATAACAGTAGATTAAACTACTAGAAAAAGATACACAAGTGGTAGCATGCCTAATTCACATAAGTCTTTAACAAAAGATCTATATACGGTATTCTAAAAACGGAGGTCTCGAAGGGATAGAGCAAAAGAGCCACAGAGAGCAGTAATTAATATCAATTTCAATACAGATTGATCGGAATGAATAGGGGTATAGCTTGGTATTCGAATGCAAATTGAAGAAGGATTTCAGAGGTTGCCACCAAGAAATGGCAAGCCACGCTGGCGGTTAGGCAAAAAACAAAAAGCCGCCAATATTAGAATAGTATTGCATACAGTATAGTAGGTCAACTCTACTTACAGTAAAGTAGACCGTACTGCAAGTGTATTGCTTTGTACCAACTTACCGCATTAGGTGTAAGTTGAGTACAGTACACTACAATTCACTCTAGGGCATGGGTCAAGCAATTGGCTATACAGATTACATTTCAGACCGGCTAGCGGTCTGCCAAACCTAAAACAATACATCCATCATCTGACCACGCAATACTATTGTTACTTCGACGATTCGAATCAACAACTTTGCAACGTCTAAGACTTACCAATAAAACCGCTGTTTTTATTATCATTAGATAATATGAATTAACTCGGAATTAAGGTTCGAAATACGACCAACCAATTTATCTGCGCTTCTCATAAAATATCCGTACCTCTCCACCTCAAATTCGGCTACCTATGGTTTTTCACTAAACCGCGCACAATGAAATTTATTTACCTTACAATGCTGGAACTGAAAAATACTACACCTCTGGTTTAAATACCCAGTTGCAAAGCGCCTTTTACGGCTACTCTACGCTGCTAGACACGTAAATGTAGGAAGAAAGGCATTAAAAACTATCGAAAGGTTTTATCACGAGTACTATTTATACTTACAAGCCCTACGGCGGTTTCAATTCCAACTTGAAAACGATATAATCTTTAATTACGAGGTAATTATAAATATAATATACCTTAACGGCTAGCTAATACTATACTACGATGATGAAACAACATTATCTTAGGTTGCCAAATTTACGCGGAACGCTTTCGCTACAAACTGCTGAAATATACTAGTAAATTGTTAGTCAAAAGTTTATTTAGGGCCTCCAAACTAGATAAATTACAATACCGGCGAAACCCTTGACTCAACCGAATGGCGTACTAAAACCGGAATCTCTGGCAGTTAATATAAGTAAATACTAGTAAAGGCACCATAAAATGTCGGAAAGTGTAAAAGTTATTATAAATCGATTAAAAACCTTATTTAATATTATTTAAGAAATCAAAAGGAGTTAATTTCAAGGAATTAATCTTTTCAATAGCAATAAACGTTATAGATAATATATTCGGCCTTATAAGCTAATTCTAATACTCCTTGTTTTCGATACTTACCCTAATATCCACTAATATTTAGCACCGTAACCCGTCATGATATAAAAAGCTAATATTATACGGAAAACCATAGCAATATTACGTTTCCTATGAGCTAAAATAGTAATTCGAGTAAATTAGCTAAAAAAACAAACCGCGTAAAACTAACTTTCTAAATTTTCCATTACAATCTAAAGTTGTTGTTTAGAAAACAAAAAAACTGATAAATTTTCCCATAGAAAATCAAAGGGTTTATGGGCTACAACGTACTTATAAACATACCGAATTATACGAATTTTTTTTCCTTTAGAAGATAATTCGTAAATACAAAAAGGAAATGGTAAACAATCACGGCCTAAAAGCGTAATTTAAAAAGCAACACCAATAAAATCACTTTCATAACAACGAATCCAAACCGTTCACAAAACCTATATACCCTCTGAATAGCTCTTTACAACCTACACCACTCTACTAACACAACTCACCTACATTAATAAAACTAATACCATAATACCGAAGGCGCCTACTTAACTCCAAACATAATAAACGCTTTAAAATATTCATTACGGAATATTTTCTCAAATAAAAGAAAATAGCAAACCATAAGTTAAATTTGAAATTCAGTCGAAGAAACAGTATCAACACCTTAGGTAACTCATTTAAATTGTTTACCTAAACGGAAGTTTTTAATTTAATCTAATAGGATTTTTTTTTACTTCGAGAGGTTGAAACTAACGATTTAAGGCGTCTACAGAATTTTTCCCACACGTTTAGTCTTTAACATTAAAGATAAAATCGATAAATCCTATAAAGAAACCGCCTTATAGTTCAAAAGTACAATAACTCTGGTAAAAAATATTATAACCTAATCGCCTACTTCATAAAAAGTAAATCATCGTTTGATTTTAGCGTTTGCCGCCTCCTTACGTACGCCATATAACCTTTATATCGATTTTTGTAATATTATACAAACTTATATATAATTGCGGGAGAAGCTTGAATTTCGTATCTACGCCTATATACCTACGAAAATCCGAAAATATTACCTTTCAGAAACGATTTTACGTATTTTAAACCCATTTTGTAAACTTACAAAGTTGGGGTACATTAATGTAATATTTATTAAAGGTATTATAAAAAACGGCCCAACAAAGTCAACTCGACGTTCGATCCATGACTCTTTGTTGTAACACTACGTTTGAACAAATCTACACTTACTGACATATAAACAAATAATACACTAACGTTATATAACACCTTGTTTTCTGTTACGGAAAAAGGGAAACAATCCTAAAAATAAAACCTTAAGTATATTTAAACAAAAATCGTATTATTAATTTTCACAGTCTAATAATTACGTTTCGAAACAACATTCTAAACCTCGTATAAAAAAGATAATTGGATAAAGTTGCCCTTATTCATCCAACCAATGTAAAACAAACTGACGAATACCGTTATTAACATATACGCTGAACTTAGGTTACATTAATAATACAACTGGAAACGTCATTGAATCTTTCCATCGCCGCGTAATACAAAACCAACCCTTAGCAAGACGTATATTAAACATTTAATAAGCTCCTTAAGTTGTAGATAAGTAATTCAAAACGCGGCTTACGACTTATACTATTCTATATACGTATTATAAAACTCATCATTTTTACTCATAGGTTCTTTACCAATAATACCAACGACAATTCGAAAATAGAATTCGTTTTTTTTTTTGTCAACGAAACATCAGATTGAAACAGATTTACTGTTTATAAATATGTTTTCTATGAAATTTTACCAAGTACAAGCGTGTTACCCGAAATATTCTGGCTCTAGAAATCTATGGTATAATTAGAGGATTCGAGTCCTGAATCACCATAGCGATAAAGGTCTTGATAATTATTTAAAACTATTGGTAGATCTTTATCGTTGCAACGTAGTCGATTCGAATCACTGTGGTTAAAGTAACTGGTGTTACATTGATATTGTTGATTAAAGTGTGTAAGTTCTAAGTTTAGCAAACCGTTAGCCGGTCTACACACTAATTTGTATGGTCAAACGCTTTGACCTGTGCCCCACTTTGAAGTGGGTACCTACTGCACTGCACTTGCAATGCATTCCCACAAACTATAGTCAATTTACAGTACGTACAATCAACTTTACTACAAGTAAAGTTGACTTAGCTGTATTGTATTTGACTGCTATTACAACACAAGCTCTAATTTTCAACCCCTCATTTTAGTGGTTTACACTATTTTTTTCTCTTTACGAATACCTTATTAAACTCAGTACTGCGAACGAAAAACGCCTTATAATCTATATTATAGCCTTACGCGAGTCTTACGAATGCCGCGAAATTTAAAAGATAAAGTAAATTAATGTCAATTCGAACCTAACGAATATTATAACCACAGGCACCCCACATGAAATATTGAAAGCGCTCGTATTAAGCAGTACTCATTTTGTTGGCGTTGATAAAAACGTTTTACGATCTTACCCTAATTAGTTATTTCTATATCTTACACATAATACTTCCCCATTATTTTGTACTTTAACACCACCTCTACTAATCTATCCACTATTTTAACTTGTTTTTCGTACCACTTATAATATATTATCATTTTTCCTTTTTAAAATTTTCACCGCTTTTAAAATATTACAACCTTTTTTATTATTTACAACGTTACTTAAAATCTTTTATACTTCTTACATTTCAATTTTTTATTTACATTACGATTTTTAAAGAGAATTTTTTCATTATATAATAAACCGTACTATAGCCTGGTAAACCGGAGTAAATATGAAAATAGGCAGCTAATTGTTGCTAAAGGGGGATGAGGAGAGCGACTCTATATTTTCGTCGTTTTCGTCCTCGTCATCCCCTTTCTTGCTGCTCTCGCCCTTTCTGTTATTGCTAACGCTACCGCTATCACTGATATCGACGCCTCTATCTACGCTACTACAGAAGGGGACCTATTCCCTAGTCTATATAGCCTTAAATAAAGGCGCGGAGGGGTTTTCTCCTTGATTGTGACGACCGTACGATAACGTCTTCGAACTCGCCTGCGTAATATATATGTTTGCTTGTATTTTAGGCCGTAATAGCGGTTGTCGTCTCCTTAAGCTTACGATTAATGTTTACTACTCATTAGCACCAGCTTGTTTTAGTAATTACGAAAATAGTTGTTTTTAAAAACGTCCCGGATAACGTATTGAAATAATAGATAATTGTTATTCGTGGCTAAAATTATACGTTTAAAGTAAACTTATTGTATAGACGGTGGGCGCGTAACAAAGCCTCGGCTTAAAGCCCTAAGATTACCTAAACGTGGGAATATACGTTACCAGTACGTTTATAGCGATGGTAATAGGTCGACCAACCCCCGTTTAAACAGCAATCGCTAATAAACTTGTCCGCGGCTGCAGACGTCATACAAGACACGTAAAACGTATCTATTAGAGGCCTGAAGAAGCGAACCCTGGTACGCTATTTTAGCGCTTTACGTGCTAAAAAAGCCTTGCAACGTACCTTAACAAACAGCAACTTAATGCAATGAGTTGAGTTGCCCGCCTTGGCCTCGTTTATAGAACATTAGAATAATACAGAATAATAGGAAAATTAGTAATACAGACCGCGTTACAACTTCATTAAGCTACGATTTAGGCGATAGAAAGAGAGGTGGGGGTAGCCGCCAAAGGTAATGAGATTTTTACCCGTAGCGAAAAGGTAAGTTTAATAATTCTAAAAGCTTCCCTTTCCTTTCCCTTTGCGTTAGGGGGAGGAAGGGAGGGAGGAAAAAGGAAAAAATGGGTAAAGGTATTGTTGGCGACGGCGACGGGTGAGGAGGCGAAAAAAAAAGGTAGTGATTAATAACATACTATCTAAAAAGGCAGAGCTGGTGGTAGAGGTGGTAGCGGCGCGGTGGAAGACGGCAGCAACAGCCTTTTTTTTCTTACGTATACGCACCAAGCGACACCCCGCGCCCCTATTTTTACACGGAATCTATTTATAACAACGGTTATTACATACAGTTCAATAAAGTAATCTACCTATGGAAGCGGTTTAAATAATTGATTAAAATAGAGGTTTAGGTATACATGTACCAATTAACTAGTTAAAACACACTTTGAAAGGGAAGGCGCGTCGTTAAGGGAAGGGAAAAAAAGAAGTTTTGCTTAAGCCGATAGCGATACATCATTTTATACTAACCCCAAAACACGTACCACCAACAATCACTTCTTTGTAATTACAACTTCACAATAACCACCTAATTATACCCTTATAGCTATCGACAATCATGCCACCAATAATTACCTAAATTCACTAGGCTTTTATTACAATAACTACCACGGTTAAAACTATTAATGCGGACCTTTATAATTTGTGCAGTAACCACAATGATTACTAAATTTGGATGCATACCGCACTATGAACCAAATCCTAATTATTCAATCATGGATGCGAACCGTATTACAAACCAAACTATCATTACTAAATTATAGATATAGACCGCATTACAAACCAAACTATTATTACTAAACCACGGATATAAACTACATTATAACCAAACTGGTTTTACTAAATTGCGAATACGAGACTCACCAAGGAAAAATAGATTGCCTATATAGATATTACTATGTATCTTTATAGTTTGTAAACAGCCACGTTGTAAGTTATACACTTACTGTTGAAATAGTACTGTATGCAGTGTATTGGGTCAATTTTACTGATAGTAAAGTTGATTATACCAACTCGAAGTTGAGTGTATTGTTTTGTGTGGGCTTACCGTATTGGGTATAAGTCGAGCATAGTGGACCACACTTCACACTAGGGCACGGGCTGAGAAATTAGCTATACAAATTACAGTGAAGACCGGCTAGCGGATTGCCGAACCTATAACTATATATCCACCACTTGATCACGCGATACTACTGTTACTTCGACTAATTGAATCGACAACGTTGTAAAGTTTAAATCTATACCAACACTGATTAGTTCTTATTGGGTTCAGAACAGATTATATAAGTAGAAGAAAAAGATACTTTACAGTTACGCTCTACGTTAAACGGCGGCTAGGGTGGAGAAAAGATTATTGCGAAAGGTCTTTACGAATTGTAGCAGTTTTTATAGAAGTGGGTAGAGAGAACTTCTAGGTTGCGGCGGTTTTTACGGCAACTAAGGGGTAGCGACAGTATCGTTATTAAAAACACCAAAAAATCTTTACAAGATCTTTTTTAAAAACGTTGAGATTAACTATCAGAAGTTTCAAAGTTCGGTAAGTTATCAAACGGCTAATTTAGTACCACTACGGGTGTTACTATTTCAAAAACAACTGAGTCTTACGGTTAAATAATAAACAACCTTCGACTTTTATTACTAATAACGACCTTCAACCTTACCCTTTACACTAAAACTTTGCCCTTACTTCACTCTTTTCACTTCCCTTATACCAATTTAATCGCTAAGTTTGTTTCCCAAAGGTAAAATACCAAGATTCGCGAAGTCGCGCCGAGAAAGTTACGCCGCGCAACCCTAAACTAAGTTGTCAAGTTCCTAATCTACTTTACGCTAAAACACCAAATCTCTCGCTCTACACACTCTACACGTCCTATAAAAGCCAGAACGTCAAGATAGCTAACGTTAGCACTCATTTCGAAGCCATTGTCAACCTTTCCAGTAAAGAAGAAATTAGGGCCCTTGGATACTTCTTCTCTAAGTATTATAACCACGATTTCTGACGATACGACGTTAATAAAGACTTAACCTAAAAGCACATAACTAACTTCATCGGCTATTACATCCTTGAATATAACGGCGGCAAAGACCTTGACTGCGCTTTCTGTAAGTATCGTGAGTTCTTCGACGACTGAACAATTGATATGTGGAAGGAAACCTAAAAGATATTTAAATCCAAATTAAAGGCTAAATTTAAGCGCTAAGGGATTTACGTGCCAAATGAAAGCTTGAATAGACTAGAAAAAACCTTTTTTGAGTTGGGTTAGCTTAAAAATACCTTTAATACCAACAGTCTAAGGCAAATCAAGAAAATTCATATCAACTATAAGCTTTTCACATATTTCACTAAAGTTTGTAACAATACCGAAAAGTATAACTAGAAGCTTTATAACCTCCTCGATACGAAGATGATGTTGTTTTTAAACATTTGTAACTTAATAGAGGTTTTTACTACTAGTTTTCACTTACTGTTTCCGAAATCCTCACAAGGTATGTTAGGAATTACTACCTAACCTTCCTAACGCGAACGAATACCTTTTGCGAAGTTTATAATGGTATGAAAAGCCACTTCAAATATAATGTTTACCTCGCCAAATACTACATAAACTAGGCCATTACGCGGTGGACCACGATAATGGCGAGAAAAAAAAGGAAATACTAATGGATATACTCAATTAGATATTTGACAAGTTAATGTTATCCAAGAAGGTACCGGCAGCATTTACGGGCGTTAACGAGTTTAAATAAGCTTTATGACGTTCAAATGCCACCTACAAAGGATTTTTTAGCTAGTTACGTTTCTTGTTTACCATTGTAATGGTACGTATATTGAACTGGCTTGGTATATACCTTTAAGTCGGCTAGTTATTTAATGTTAATGAAAAATAATTTACTATAATTAATTACGTCGACCGCAAGTAAGGTTATGGTCGCTATTGATGCTTAAGGTTTAGCCTATCAACTACAGACTAAAGGTAGTAACTACGTTAACGCCAATAGGATAAAGATTTAAATGGACCTGTTAACTGTGAACACTACAATCTTAATAGTGGTAATAGATGTTGAATTTATAGCAAGTCTGACTATTAATCAATTCAATACCTTTCTTTTAAACAAAATAAAAAAGGCAATATATTATATTTAGTACCTTACCACTTTTAAATAGGACTATTCCAACCAAATCGTAAATTCGAAGACGATAAGCCAATCAACAGCAGCAATGCTCTCAAGTAAATTAAATGAAATAAAGATATTTCTTCTAATGCGGCCTAATAACTGACTGACCACGCCTTTTTATATCGTTTAGTTGATGAAAACCCTTACCTTTGCGTTAACTAAGCCCCTAATCCCTTACACACCTTCAATTTTCGCTATTGCCACGCGGACCACACGTTTTAAGGTATTATGCTAGATATAGTGGTAATAAGGTCCTTAATAGGAGGCTATTCGCAGTACGTAACACTGCAAAGAAAAAGCACTATAACCACTAAGATTAATCTTCACGATTATGGTAGGACTAAAGTCGGTTTCGGATCAGCCGAATAACTATCATTATTAGGAACACCGGTAATCCAAACTATTATAGGAGTAACTATGTTCCATATCTTTAAGTTTTTTACCCTTTTCCTTTTTTACTTGATGAATACGAAGACTCTCGGCATTAATGTTGACGTTAACACAGACAAAATGGTTAAAAACGACCAAAGTTTTTCCCTTGCCTTTAAGTGGAAGCACTTATATTTTTATCTTTAAGGGCTTAAAGTAATAGTAATCAACGTAAAGGAACCGTAAATACGTTAATTATATCGGCGCTTTAATTACCCAGCCGTTGACAAGTTATACACAGTCTTAAATTCTATAAGGCATGAAAATGCGGAATGCTTTGCCTGAAAATTCATTGAAAAGCTTAATTACCATCACCAAACTTATACCTAAGACCCCCGGAGATTTTAGTTTATATTAAAAGACAATGAAAACTTTAACTACAAGGTTTTTATTAATGTATTTTATTTAAATAATCAGTTTTTTTTTACTTCTTTCATTTCGCAACCTTCTTTCACGGAGTTAAGTTTTTGAAGTCTCTTTTGGCGAAGGATACGTGGAAAACACTAAGGATACTATAAATTGACCCGTACCTAAGCTCACCTGACTTCTTTATCTATGATAACAGGATCAACTTTACGGTAGCGTAATTTTAGGAAGATGTTAGAATAATAGGTATTTAGTGTAAGCAGGTGCTTATAAAGGCTTATCAAAGTATTAGAAAGATTAAAAAGGCACACGACCTACTTCATCAAGCGTATAATATCTTTATTTTAAAAATTAGAAGTTTTATAGATTTGTAGGCACGCCTTTAAATAACGGTAAAGGATTTAGACAATATTATAGGCCTGAACGGCTTAGTGCCAACATTACTGGTCTTTGGAATGTACCCACTCCTAACGAGTGAATCTCTGCCATTAACAAGTACTCAAAAAGCGTATTGCGGCTTAGGACAAAGCTTTAAGGGAATTACGAAGGTAATCGGCACGCCGACAGATCAATAATGCCCTTAATATTAGGAACGGCCTTACAACAATCTATTTACTTGTTTTGATATTATAAAGTAAAGTTCTCGTGTGGCGGAAGCTATGAAAATAGGAGGGCCCATAAAAGATTTTAAATATCTTAAACTTTAAAGTAGTTGTCAAAACTGTTAACGGTTTTATATTTTTTATAATTACCGAAGTCAAACCTTAAACCAGGGTTATAAAAAATAAAGACCCTTAAGTTAAGCGACTAAGCTAATAAGAATCTCCTTTACCCGTTATCGATAAGCCAATAACACGCAGTCGACGAAGACGACCCCCGAAAAAAAAGAATACTAAAGAGAATGAATATACACTGGATCGCATTTACAATACTACTTGGATAAATAGGAAGGAAAAGGATAACAAAAACTTGGCACTAAAGTTTAGAGTATGAAGGGTTTATTAAAACCTTTGATAAACTTTTGAAGGAAAGGGATAAGGTTTAGATTAACGGTTTACTAACTAGAGGTGTTATATAATTCATGCCGAAGGCCTATTTCAACATTTAAGACCCGAATGAAACAATTTTGAGGTCGAAGATTATCCACGAGGTTAAAGGTAAAACTACCAGACGGTTGTACAAAAGGTCACGTCTAATCGTTTAAAAATACAGTGATAAAAGCAAAACTTAAATCATTACTTAATTGCCAGCAATTTAAAATATTAATCAACATTTAATAGTTACTTGAGCCAAAAGCTTATTAACTAAAACTAAAGGCAAGATTTCGCTTAATAGCCGTAATATAATGTAGGCCTGTACGTATTCAACAACGGATTCACAGCGAATTGTACTTTTGGAATTACCATAGGAACTATGTGTCATCTACTCTCCAGGGACGGTAATACGATATATTAAATCGTTGTACAAACTAGCTGAAACAGGCGTCTATTCATTTCTAACCTACTAGTCGCACTTTAAATTACGGTTTGTTATAAAGTCTTGAATATACGAACTATATTTGCTAGTAATGTAAGAAAATTACTCTGGCCTAGTAGGTATATAGATTAAAGATACCACTTTCGTTGGAACGAGTAGCTTTATGCCATTGAACCAGTGAGTGATTGAGGACTCTAAGTTTTGAAATTATAAGCCGGTAATTACGTTGACGGAAAATAATAAACTTAAATTTAACGGATCGTTAATCCGTATATTTGGTGTTAATATTGGCGTTCATTTTCGCCAAAAGAGCTAATATATTAATATGGCTACAATCGATGATAATAATGTAGTTAAAGTTTAATGGTACCTTAAATAGTGAATCCGTGACAAGGATATTACCACTTTATACCAACTTCAAATATCGTATAACCGATTTATCGCGACACAAGTATAAAAGCTAACAGATAAAAACTTTAACCAGCTAAGCAAAAAGCTCGAATAGCAAATTCGAAACTTAGAACGAAGAATTAATATAATATTGATTAACCGGTTGAAAGCCAAGTTAAAGATCTTGATGGATAGGTCTTTCGCGAATAACACCAACCTGTTTTAATAAATCAGCTTTTAAATAACTTTCGTTAACTAAAATAGGCGCGAAAACTAATTTAGCATTGTTAGTAGCCTAATTGACTAAACTTTTATTAAATGTAAAAGAATCATACGAAGTATATTAACTTTAGAAGTCTACGGCATAATTCCAGACTTCGATATAGGTATAATATTATAGGAAACCCTTAATATTATTACTAAACATATAAATATTTTCATATTCCGGTGATAATCTATACTGATTCGAAGAGCCTATTCGAATACCTTTCGAAACTTCAAACTACCAATGAAAAACGCCTAATAATAGACGTAATAACATTTTATAAAGCTGATAAAAAGATGGAGATTAAGGAGTTTGAATGGATGAATGGCAAAGATAATCCTATTAATGTTATAACGAAAATATCTCTGAATAAAGATTTAAAAAAGTTTGTGGATAGCAATAGACTGACTATAAGTATCGAGGGATACGTTAATATGTTGCCTGGAAAGCCTAAATAACGTAATGGATGTTAGGATTGTGTTGGCAAATTGGAAGATTGCTGAGGAATTAATGATGTTGGCTTGTTTAATTGACATGGTTAAAGTGTAGGGTTGTAAAGATCTGTAGCGAAAGAACTTTTTATAGGAGTCGATGAAGTCGGAACTCGAAGTTATAGGGCAACTAACGTCAATTGTGGTAAATTTTCATGTAAATGTGTGCATTTTAATACCGAGGTTAATTGAAATTATTAGGGGTTTAGCCAATTAACGAGGTCGCAGTTTAACGCTTACCGGAAAAGATTGGTTAATCACACTGGCGTGCGAGTATAAATTGAAAAGCCACCAGTATTGAAATATTACTGTATGCAGTGTAGTAGGTCAACTTTATTGACAGTAAAATTGACTATACTGACTGTAAGCTGAGTGTATTGTTTTGTGTTGGCTTACAGTATTGGGTGTTAGTCGAGCACAGTAGGCTACACTTCATACTAGGGCACGGGCCAAGCAATTATCCATACAAATTACAGTGCAAACCGGCTACCGGTCTGCCAAACCTAAAACAATAAATCTACTACTTTACCACATAACACTACTGTTACTTCAACCAATAGAATCGATAACGTAGCAACGTCTAAAGCCCTACCAATACTTACAAAAGTATATAGTAACGTGTCACTTTACAGGGTACACTCTTATAAAGTGTATAATAGCGTGCCAATACCTAAAAGTGGCATAGGCAGAGTATACAGTAAAGTGCCACTGCCTAGAAGAGAGATTAGAAAAGTGTATAGTTAAGTGACACTGCCCGGTTAAGAGGTTATAAGCTGTCACCTATAGCGGGCACTCTTCGGATGCCTCTTCTCCCTTCTATATTACTATCTACTTCAATACCAACACCGATATTTACGATTACTCTTGTACTCTGTACGTTTACGTGAATAGGAAGAGACCTTACCGCCAGAAAGCCTTATGATCTACGTGATACAAAGATAATGCCTTTTTTGAATATTTTCAAGTGAGTGAAGGTTAATCATTTATGTTTTCACTCACTATTTACTAGAATTCCGAAAGGGCATACCAGGGACTACTAACTTACCTTTTTCTGAAAATAAGAACATCCTGAGAGATTTATACAAGCATTAAAAGCCACTTCGAATACGATGTTGACTTTTCATAATACTATACGGATTAGAATAAGATGAAGTAAACGATGATAATGACTAAAAAAAGGAAGGAAACCCTAATAAATGTTTTTAATTAGATATTTAACAAGTTGATATTGTGCTAATTAGCAATGAGAATAGATTACACTGGCGAAACTACATTTCGTAAGCAGGTACATGCAGTCGTTACGGGTGTTAGCAAGTTTGAATACGCTTTACAACGTCTAGATGCTACCTGTAAAGGTTTTTCTTTAGCTAAATGCGGTTTTCGTTTGCGATTGTAATATCTCGTACGCCAAACTAGGTCGGTATATACTCTTAAGTTGATGACTTTCATGATTATAATAAGAAAGACTGCGTAATAGTATATTATGTTGATTTTAAATACAGGTGGCCCCAACGTTTCAAATCTGTTATGAGTTTTTCGGATTGGAAGCTATAGTTATATTGGCTTTAACAACGAAACTCAAATTTAAACGGATTTATTAATCATAAGAATTATCGTTGTGATAGTGGTAAAAGGTGTTGCATTTTTAATAAGTACGGTTATTAGTTAAATCGCTACTTTCCAGCTAGTTTTCATGAACAATAGGTGATATATTATACCTAATACCTCATTGTTTTAAAGTAAAATTACATAGACTATATAGTAAATCACGAGTGTGAAGAGGTTCTTAATAATAACGATATGTTTTAAAAAGCTACCTAGTATAACAATATTATTTCGAGCACAGTCTAGTAATTAGCCGATTACCTTTTCCTATATCTCTTGAATGGTGAAGACTTTTAAATTTTCCTTAACTAAGTACCTAACTATTGACATATCTTTAATTTTCTCAATCGTTACGCGGACTACATATTCCAAGGTATTATTCCCGATATAGGCACAGTGTTGGAATAGTATTGCAAGTGTATTGCTTTGTGTAGAGACTTATCGCATTGGGTGTAAGTCAAGTGCAGTACGCTGCATTTCACTCTAGAGCACAGGCCAAGCAATTGGCCACACAAATTACAGAGCAGACCGGCTAGCGGTATGCAAAACCTAGAATGATACATCTACCATCTAACTACTGCAATATCACTGTTACTTCGACCAATCGAATCGATAACGTTGCAACGTCTAAGGCCTATCAACACTAATCAGTGCTTATTAAGTTAAGCACAGATAAGCTAAGTAGAAGAAGATGCTACTTTTCGGTTACGTTCTACGGCTACAGCGGCTAGGGTAGAGGAAAGATTCTTATGAAGGTCCCCTATTAGTACTGCGTCAGTCCCCAACGGCAGGAAAATAGAAAAGACTTTTTAGGTTACGTCAGTTCCCAACGGCAACCTGGAAGTTAGCGACGGTATCGCTACTTAAAAAACACCAAGAAATCTTTAGTTATCCTTTTTGAAGACGTTAAGATTGACTATTAGAAGTCTCAAAGTTCGGCAAGTTGGCAAACGGCTAAGTTAGTATTACTGCGGGTGCTACTACCGCAAAAACAACTAAGTCCCACGGCCAAACAACAAACAACCTTCGCCTTTCACCATCAACACCCTCTACCACCAACAATGACCTTCGACCTTAACCTTCACACTTAACCTTTGCCTTACTTCACTCTTTTCACTCTTTACGCCATGCCAATTGTCAAGCTCGCTGATTCAAGTGAAAACACCAAGCCGAAACAAAAAAACTACATTACGCGACCTCTCGATAAGCCCACACGCCCAAGATCAACAAATCCCTCATCCTCCACGAATTATCAAGTCCTACACAGGCCAAGATGTCAAAATGACTACCGCCAGCGCTCACTTTGAAGCTATCATCAACCCCGCCACGAAATAAGCAATTGGAGCGTTCTCAGCTGCCTTTACCAAGTACTACAACCATGACCTGTGGAGACAAGACGTTAATAAAGACTTAACCGAAAAACAACTTACCAACTTCGTTAGTTACTACATTGTTTAGTACTGTAACACTAATAACCCGGATGATGCCTTTAGCAACTTCCATGACCTCTTTGACGACTGGACCATAGACATGGAACATTAGTCCAAAAAGGGGGCAAAATAAGGATCAAAGTGGAACTCAAGCGGCAAAGAGTCTACCTGCCAACTCAACTCAATACAAGACTGGCACAAGGACTTCTAGATCTAGCTTAGCTTCAGGATCGCCCTCAAAACTCTGATCTCTAAGATCCTTAAAGAAAAGGGAAGGGCGTTAAAGGATCCCAACGCTCATACACACGCTTTAGAAGGCTTTCCCTTCAGCTAAGCTAAGACTCTTTACGTGCGGACAACAAGCCCGTAGATCTGTTCGGCAACCTAACACCTCCACATAACAGCGTGGAGTACGCCCTCAGCGGTGGCAGAGCGCGTAAAACAGCAGCCGCCAACGCGGTTAGAGGTATTAACGTTGACTCCCTACATTAATCAATTAAGTAAAAAACCTCGCCGGACTCCTTAACACCGAGAGGAATATCACCAAGCCCCTTAAAAACCTTCTCACACTAAGTTTACTTACACGCGAGAACCCACTACAGGTCCTACTACAGGACTTTACCTCTTGAGCTAGGCGATTGGCAATTACCCCTAACCGCGTGCCTCGAAAGCTTTACGACTTAAACTATTAGGAAATACTATTTAAAACTAGGACGACTATCGCGACCTTTCCCCAAAACCTGTTAGAATAACTAATTTTAATTATAAGTTGCTTACGGATTTCGCCAGAATTTAGAATAACGATAAAGAGTACGATGAGAAGCCTTACAACCTTCTCGACACTAAAATAATGCCCTTCCTGAACATCTGCAAGTGTATAGAGGTCCCTTCTTCTGGTTTTCACTCATTGTTTCCCGGAATCCTTACAGGGAATGTTAAGGATCACTACTTAACCTTTTTAACTGGCGCTACCACGTTTCACGAGATCTACGATAGCATAAAGGGCTACTTCGAGCACGACGTCTACCTTGCATAATATTATACGAACTGGGCTATTACAAGTTAGACTATAATAATAGCAAAGAAAAAAGAGGAGGGATTACCAATGGACATCCTTAACTAAATGCTTAACAAGTTAATACTATGCCAAAAGGCAATGGTGAAAGCCTACACTGGTAAAGCCATACTTTGCGAGCAGATACGGGTAGCAGTTACGGGTGTTAACGAGTTCAAATACGCCTTATAACGCCCAAATACCTCGTATAAAGACTTTTTTAGCCAGTTACGCTCCTTTCTTATCACTGTGATAGCACTTACACCAAACTCGCTTAATATGTACCCTCAAGCTAGCAACTTCCCTGACGTAAAGGAAGAAAACCTTGCGATAGTCAACTACGTCGACCGAAAATACGGCTACGGATACCTACAATGCTTAAGGTCTGGAACATCGACCTCGGCTCCAAACTAGAGGCATCACTCACGTTAGCGCTAACAAGGCCAAGGTTTAGGCGGACCTACTAACCGCCAGCACTATAGTCGTAATAGTGACAAAAGATGCTGGATTTATAGCAAGTTTGACTATTAGTTAACTTGGCACCCTCCCAACAAGCTTAACAACAAAAAGGCAACATACTACGCTGAATCCCCCACTGTTTCTAAACAGGATTACTTAAACTAAATCGCAGACTTCGAAGGCGACAAGTCAATCGATGGCAACGCCTCCAAGAAAATTAAGTGGCACGAAGATACTGCTCCTAATGCGGCCCAATACTAGCCAACCACGCCTTCTTATACCGTTTGGGTAGCCGTTTGACAAGCTCAAGTTTGTGCTGGCAAACTGGAAGACTGCCAGGGAAGTGGAAGTTTACGAAAGGCTATGGCGAAAGAACTTTGTAGAGGCTTGCGAAGAGTCGTAGCGAAAAAACTTTTTGCGGGGGTTAATGAACTCGGACCTCGGAGCGGTGGAGCAATTAAGGCCAAATGGGGTCAATTTGCATGCAATTGGATGCAATGCAGTATGGAAGTCAATTGAAAATGACAGGGGGTACGAGGCCGCTGTTTAGCACTAGCCAGAAAAAAAATAGTCAGTTATACTAGCGTACGCGCACAAACTCAAAAGCCGCTAGTGTTGGAATAGTATTGCATATAGTGTGATTATAGTTGAAACGGGGTCTTTGAGGGGAGGTATTTAGAGGGGTATAGAGTTGTATTTGCATTGTTGTTTCTGGTTCGGCTAGTTCCTGCGGGTATCCCCTTACTCACCAGACATCCCTCCTATGACTGCAGGTAGCTATTTCCCTAGTATAAGTTATGCTTGGCATGTATATCATTCCACCATGCTACCATTTATGCCCCAATTAATGTATGGCTAAGTCCCCAAAGCCATATAAAACAATGGTAAAGTAAATAAAAGTTGAGGTTTGTATCAAATATTAATGTGAGGTGAAGTGAATTAATTAAACAATAGAAATAAGGAAGCAAAAGTGAACATTCCACTATACTTTACAATAATTCTTCTAATTTTAACTTTAACTTTAACTTTAACTTCCGCCCTTTCTTAACCTCAATCTTGACTCTTTTAATCTTCGCCCCTTCAACCTTTTTAACTTCAACCTTAACTAAGGTTAATATCATTATTCCATCGAGGCGCATTCTAATCGGTGGTATCACTCCACCGCGGCACGTTTTGATCGATGACGCGTTCGTTGCTGTCGAGGTTGCTAACGTAAAGATCCCTCATTTCTTCTATATCTTGTCCGCTTCTTCTTCTTTCGTCCTCTTCCTCCTTATCATTTTCCCTTTAAACGTATAGCTTTAGTAAGTTAACGTGAACTTTTTTTAATCTAGTAGTAAGATTAACGATCTAAAACAATATAAATAAAACGATTTTGTTAACCTTTTACATTCCCGTTTATCGCAGCTTCAAGGTAGGCATCCAAATATTTTTTTAGGTCTTTACTTCTCTTTTTATTAAACAAAAATCTTTTAAACTTAATATCACGGGTTTTCGACACGATCACCTACACTAAGTCGTCAACTTTAAACCCATAGCTACCATCCTCGAAGTTGGTTTTAAATTTAATCTATTACTTTAACTATTTATTAGCTAGTTATTAATATAAACTTTTACGCTGGTTCACGAATTAATCTCAAATTGCCTCCTCGTTTACTCAAAATTTATTAAATATTACTATTACCTATTTTCGATCTATGTTAAACACCATTTTTGTAACGGCAACCCTCGGGGGATTTACTAACCAGTCTAATATAATTTACGATAACGTGTATGGCAAGTTTTTACAAGTCAATTATTCATAGCTTTTATAATATTGGCAAAAGCTATAGGTCACTTTTCGAATTATCTATACCTACGTTCGCAAACCTATTTCTATAGCCTATTTTTAATTAGGTTCATCAATCCTTTAATTAGTCCTACTAATTTTGCTAAATACTTAAGCGCATCTATTGTCTTCGTTCCGACTTTAAAAAAAAACTTTATAATCGTTGGGATTTTAAATTACTTTATATTATCCGAGTAATATTTCTTAAGATAGTCGAAGATATCAGTAATTGGCTTTTACGTTCGATATATCTCTTCGCCTGTCAATTTATCTATTACTTGGCAAAATAAAAATCGCGAAAGACAATCGATTACGAGGTAAAGATAAATTTCGCTACCAACTCCTTTTAAATTAATCTTAGTTATAAAATACATACCTACAATATTTTATAACTTGAAAGCGCTAACAGGTACGAGTTTTGTGTTACCTGGTTTAACGATGTTAAATAAAGTGTACTACTTACAGGTTTTAACGTATTTCTTACTATGAATATACCAAATCGGCTACCATAGTATTATATTTAATTTGTAAAGGGTTAAGGCTACCGCGAAATATCTATAAAGGTTGTAAGCATACTTTTATTCTCGAGGTACCTCACTTTTTTTTACGTATACTACGTATATTTTACCAAGTTCTCTCCTTAATGGTATACCGTCTTAAATACAAAATTATTATAAGTCTCGTTTTATTTTCCTCTTCATTTATTCGGTAAGTCATTAATCATTTCCTTGACGCTTATAAGGTATCCTACAATATCTTCGTACTAGTTCGTCTTGTCGATATATATAGTTACTTTTGTTACTTCTCCAGGTCGTAGTATTAGTCTAGGGCTTAGCACTCCCATAAACAAACGGATTCCCGTTTTTACATCTTTTAATATTATTTGTTTTACGAGTAAGTATTTTTCTATTGCCTTCGGAAAGTTTTTTATATTTAATTTTAAATTCTTTATAGTCAGTTTCTATAACCTCGAAGTTCTGTCCGATATTTTACTAATTTCATTTATATTAGGGTGATATACGATTTTAACGTTAAACATTCCGAAAATTTCTATCTATTACTCGATTTTCCCTATCGCCATTATCGGATTCGTTAATAATAAAATCAAGTTTACGTGATCTGTATATACCATTGTTGGAAAAAGCTATTTAATTACCTATTGCTTGACTTTTTTCATGTATTTCACTATGGCTAGTACTTTTCTCTTACCAATAGTATACCTCGTTTCGGTATCGTTTAATTTCCAGGGAGAAAAAGCTAGAATTTTCATGTAAAACATTAACTTGTTAATAACTTCGGTACCCGTTAGCAATATCTCAAATTAAAAGGAGACACCACTGATTCCATCGTCTAACGCATCCATTACAAAGTAATATTAAAACTAACGATCGGGTACTATTACGACGTTTGGTTAAATAGCCAGGAATATAGTAACGAAAGCCTTAACGTGGTTCCTTTTTTGATTAAACTCTTTAGGAACCTATTATATCTATTTTAAAACATTCTCTATCAAGGTCGTTTTCGGTACTTTTCTTATATAATGTTTTTTAAATTATTATTTATAACATTCTTCTAGGTATATACCTCGCAACATAGAGTATAAAGTAAAGGAAATTGTTTAATCTTTTCATAAAGTAGGGTAATTTTTAGGTTTCGCCTGTATTTCGAATGTTTTTCGATGTTGTTTAAACGTCCGAACTCGATCCCATAATAATTTGAATCCGAACGAGTAAATATGGCTTACGAATAAAATAGTTTTATAAGGTGTAAAGCTAATCCTTTCGAATTTAAGGCGAGAAAAATATTAATAATGGAGAAAATTAAATATTACGCTAAATCTATTTAATAAGGTGTTATAATTGTTCATTTATACGTTAAAAGCCATTTTCCAGGTATAGTTATATCCTATTAATAATGGTAACGTTAACCCACTAATTCTCGCGTTTTTTCGGTTTTGTTTTATAGTATTCTCATTGATGTCTTTACTTTGTAATAGTTATTTACTAAAGGTGAAATATCTGAACGCGTAATAGGTATATCTACTCCCTGTTATTCTTCAATATATTCTCAATATTAAATATTATATATTGGGTATAATAAATACCGTTTCATACTTATAAACTAAAGTAATGGGAATCCCCCAATATCCGTTCGCTACGTTACCTTGAAAAAAGACGTTATGGTTACCCTAAAAAAGGTACCGAAAACTTTATTTCGTAAATATATTAGCTATGATAATTTAATTTTATAATTCTTAACTGGAATAAAGTTATGAAAAATCGGTATTCGTCGTTTTTTAAATATATATCGTAAGTATACACCCCATTTAAATTAACCTGGTATAGAAAATCTTACTACCTCTATAGCTGGATAAAATCTTTATACCAATACGACTTCTTATTATAAGTATTTTAGTTATTTTAGTCGAAATAGTCTGTTATTCGGTTATAATTCTATTTAATAAGTAACGAGATCAATTACTCGCACGTCCCTAAATCTAAAGATAAAAACATCTCTTTAAGTATATATCAGTCTTTTAGGCAATACCAAACTTTTCTCTTTATTTTCGCAAAGTTATGGGTATTTTTTTGTAAACCAATTAGTCCTCTTTTTTTATTCTGTTTATATTTGTAACATTAATATGAGAATACTTAAACCATCTCTTAATAGCATCCTATAGTAAGTCTTCCACTTCATTTTATCTGGGGCGATGTTTAATATTTTTTATCGAGTTTATTATTTTACGTTATTAGTATTCGTTTCATTTCGCTATACTTTAGGAAAGCCTTTTTCAAGTCTCTCCTGTTCTTTTCTATTCCTTTTCACTATCGTTAATATTCATATACTAAAACGTTTAAAAATGCATTTTTATCCTTTTTACTATTTAACGCCCGTAACACTAAAATATTGTCGTATTATCCGTTCAATCCCAAAATATATTTTCTATGAAAATTAAAGATTAATAGCCTAATAGGCGACAGTAATAACGCGAAACAATGAAAAGGCTTTATTCCTCTTTCTATACCTAAATACTAAACTGATATACGCGAGATAGGTATGCGTAATGAATAATTAACGACATCGAAATATTTTCTAATAAGTAACACCTTTACTTCGTTAAACGTAATAGCTTTTCTTAATATTCTCCCTATTCGTTCATTTCGTCTCGTAATTACTATTATATTTTTCGTTTCGTCTTCGTATATTTTCTTTTCGCTTTGGTTTGTTTTCATCTCGTTTTCGTTTGTTTCTAATAAAATTAAAACATTTCCAAAACGCAATTACTTATAAATACCAGTATTTGCGAGGTATTTCGATTACCGAATAACCTCTCCTAAGTATAAGGCCCACCCTAATTGAGGAGTTTCCCTTACTATTTTACGTATTTCACGAAATAGATAAATTCGTTTAGTTTTCGCAAGAATTTTACATATTCCTTATTCAAGTCCTAATCCTCGTCCTCGTCACTGCTTTTATCATTCTCTAAATTCAAGTCCAACGTTTCTCCCTCGTTACTCGTATTCGACTTATCTATATAGTACTAATTTTGGTTTAAAAAACGATCTATATAAACTAATTAAATATTAAAAAGCAACGATTTTACACGTTGTTTTACAAAAATAACGATTAAGTATCTACCTTCACCTATAAATGTAAGAATATTTCCAATATAATTATCAACAACTAAGTAGCGAACGAATTAGTTACAATTTAATAGTAAGTTATATAATAAATAGTTAGCTATAACAAATACGTAAATTGAAAAGATAATACCACCAACTATGAAACATAATAATATGTATGTTATTAATATCGTACGAATTTTATTAGCTATCGTAAATATTATAAGTAAATGACATATTTAAAGGTTCATTCCTATACAATTTACCGTATCTCGTATAACGAATTTAACCGAAAACCGTTATTGAACAAGTAATTAATAACATAAATATTATAGGTATTACTTTAAATATATCCTAATTGGGTTTTTCTAGTACGTAGTTTAGTACGATCTTTCACGGATATTATTACCGCCGAATATATAGATATTATACGTTTTCGTTTATTCGTTGCTATTTTTCTCCTTATTTTCGCTTATTCAACGGTATCGAAACTATATATCCTCGTTATCTATTTACATAATACAAAATTACTGTTTAATGACTACTTGAAAGTAATTTTAAGGTAAATTTCTCGTAAAGTATTTGTTAGGTTTAATTGTTTTTAGGACGACCTAAAAATACTCGGATAGATACGGTACCTTCTCTTTTTCCCGCGATATTCGCTTCGTACTCCTTTTATATAACGATACGAAACTAGGAAAACCCCTCATAAAACCGTTTTTTATCGGTTTAAGTTATTGACGAAAGCGTTTGGGTTATAATGCTCGAGAATAAAATGAGTTTAATTTCGTACAAATGTTAAATAAATCCCCCTCTTTATCTTCAATTCGAACTTATAAATGCGTATACCTTTTAAATCGAATGTTACGGAGTTTAACGGCTATTGAAGGGGCAATATTTCACAATTTTACTAAAGGAGTAATATCCTCGACCCTTTTACCTTTTCTTTTATCCTTACGAATATATTAACGTTTTTTTGGCTAGATTCATAAGTCCTACACGCTGCCTCCTTTTATGCTTAAGGCTATCAGATATAAAGGATTAATATTGAAGGTAAGTTAAAATTCCTAATACTCGGCTCAATTTCTTAATACCATAAATAATAGCTCGCATATCTTTGCGTTTACCTTACTTTTCATTTTGAATTCCTCAAGGATTATTTACTCTGCTAATAACTAATCTCATATTTGGCACGTTTTTACCTATGGCTATTGGGGGTAAAGATAACCGTAAAACCTATAGTATAATTTAGGAACTTTTCCGTAATTAAAGTATATCTATATATCATTTTACGTTTGCTATTATTATCATTATCACTATTATTATCAACCTTTACCTACTTTATTTTTTTAATTTAGTATTAGTTTTATGAATACGACATCGTTGTTCAGGAAATGTGGATATTACTATATATTCTCATAGATAGTATACATAGGCTAAGTAGTAGTGCACTGTATTGTAGGGTGTACTCCTGCAGGATGCACGGTAACGTGTTACGCTGCAGGCTGCACTCTTGCAAGACGCAAAGTAGATCATGCATGGATCGGTCTTAAAGAAGTATCCAGAGGAATACGCTCTGGGTGGAGGGCTTATAAGCCCCCACCTGTAGCGTACACCTCTGAATGCTTTTTTTTTACTTAATTACCATCTTTTATATACTACAACTACCAATCATCTTGATTACTCGTCAAAGACCTTATGTTCACGTGAATATTATAGGTTGGAGACCTTAATTATAAGAAATAGATTAAAAAGAAGGTTAATATAAATTGTAATACCCGCGAGTATTTTACAAGTTATAAAAAGAATGTCCCCCGTTATTTTAAAACGTTAGGTTTCCTATTTATTTTTACATTATCCTTATAATTATCTTGGCGAATAATTTTTCCGTTATGTAATCTTAGATATATTTTTGTTTTTCATCTTATGAAAAGAAAAGGTTGTTATTATGGTCAAGAACCATAGTTTCTGCGATCAATATCTTTCGTACGACATCGTATATAACCTCGTTTTTATACATTCCATTTTAATCCATAATTTTTTTAAAGACTAGACGATTAGTTACTCTCATTTATAACATCGTGTCGTTATTTTAGCCGCTATCGATAAGGTAGACTAGAAATCTGTTTTTTCATTCCATTTATAATATATAAAGGTATTATACAGCGAGTTAATTTACCCTCTTTACGCACTTGACCAATATTTCGTAAACACATTTCCTAAACTAATTTACTTTAGCTATCACTCCATTACTAATTATTATCAGATAAGACTTGAAACGAATTTTAAAAAGTGCCTGAAAATTCTCCCACTATTATCTCTCCTTTTCTAATATATTACGGTACTATTTAGCCGCCTTTTCTATTAACCCTGTTCTAAAATAAATTTTACCAATATTCTCAATAAAAGTGTCGTTTTGGGATTATATCTCCGCCGTAATCTCCACGTCCTCGATATAATTATTCGTACTTTCACCGGATTATCCGGCGAATATTCGTATAAACCTTATTTTAGTAGGTATAATATATATGGTAACTAATTATATAGTAATTATTATATCCCGTTGGTATTATTTTACTTCTGAAATAATAAAATATTTTAGTATAATATAAATATTGAGTAGTCGAAATTATCGGATAAGGTTTATATATTTAGACAATCTGTCTTTTACTTGTTTTTCTAACCTCCCCAGTTTCGCGTATCTAGCTTTATCTAACTGTTAGATTTATGGGTTCTTATTCTAGTTTTCGTTTCGTATTACTTCGTACTTGCCTCGTTTTTACCTCGTACTCGTCTTGTCCTCGCCTTGTACTCGTCTCATCCTCGTCTCGTACTCATCTCGTATTCGCCCCGTACTCGTCTCGTATTCGACTCGTCCTCATTCTCGTTATGTAGTTTATATTTATGACTACAAATTTGGAAGTTTGTAGAGTAGACAACTTCTGTACCAGGTCACAAAATGATTACAGTTGAAATGAGGCCTTTAAGGGGAGGTATTTGGAGGAGTAGAGAGTTGTATTTTCATTGTTGTTTCTAGTTCGGCTAGTTCCTTCGGGTATCCCCTTACCATCCAGACATCACTCTTATTACTGCGGTAGCCATTCCTCTAGTATAAGTCATGCTTGGCATACATATCAATCCTTCATGCTACCAAGTGCAGTAGGTCAACTTTACTATAAGTAAAGTTGACCGTACTGCAAGTGTATTGCTTATATAAAGACTTACCGCATTAGGTGTAAGTCGAGTGCAGTACGCTGCACTTCCCTCCAGAGTACGAGCCAAGCAATTAGCTTTACAAATTACAATGCAGACCAGCTAGCGGTCTGCCAAACCTAGAACAATACATCTACCATCTGACTATTGCAATACTACTGTTACTTCGACTAATCGAATCGACAACGTTGTAACGTCTAAGACCTACCAACACAAAGTAAGGTAATTAATAGGAGTTTATTTGTAATATCTGAAATTACGAAAGGGAATTATTAATGTTATGGATATTCATCGTTAAAATGTTGTAATAGCCAAATATGACTCTGGCTTTAGCGAACAATTATCGTTACTGGGAATAAACACTGTTGAAATTATTGTTAAGTCGATTACGTTCCATATTTTTGAGTCCCCTACCAATTTTTCTTCCGTTTAAAATATATGAAGATTTTCGGTGTTAACATCTACATTAACTCTGATGAATTAGTTTAAAACGGCTAGGGGTTTCTTTTCATTCTTAAATTAGGTCAGTTTTCGTTTTACCCTAAATTTTTGGATATAGCGATACTCAATTTAACAAAGTAAAATATGCGTTAAATATATCAGCGTTTTGATTACCTAGTCATAGACAGGTTATATATAGCATTTAAATTCGTAGGGTACAAAAATCTAGAATATTTTGCTTTGAAGGCTTTCGAAAAGCTCTATCACGATTGTAAAACATATATCCAACCCCTCTCCCCCCAAATTTAAGTTTACAGTAAAAGATGATAAGGATTTCAATTACAATATCTTCGTTAATATATTTTACATGAATAACAAGCCTATTTCTTTATGTTATTAATTTCGCAACCTCTTTCCACAAAACTAAATTCTTTAAGGTTTTATGAGCGAAAAGAACGTGGGAATCGTTGAAGATGTTGTGAATTAATACTTTGTTAGGCTTACTAAACGTTATCATTTGCGATTGGTATATTAATTTTAGATTTACGGAGTTTGGGGAGTATACGAAAATAATGTGGATTAAATGCAAACAAGTATTTGTTAAGGCCTATTAGAGTATTAAAAAGGTCGAAAATGTATATGTACTATGTTTCACAGCGTACGATATTTTCACGTTAAAGATTAAAAGCTTTACGTAATATGAGGTATATCTTTAAATAAAGGTAAAGTATTTGAATGATACTATAGACTCTAATGGATTAATGCTAACATTACTTATTTTTAATGTATATCCTTTTCTAACGAGTAAATTTCCGCTATAAGTAAATGCCTAGAGCAGGGCTAAAGCGTATAGTAGCGCCTTACATGATTTACGAAATAAATTAGTACAATGTCAAGTTAATAATACCCGTAACACTAGAAATGACCTTACGACGATCAACTTGATTTTTTTACCATTAAAAAGTAAAGTCCTTATGTTTAAGAACTGGGGAAATAAAATGGCCTATTTCAAATTTAAGTACTGTTAACGTTAAAGTAATTGTTAAAACTACTAACGGTTTTTCAATATTCCGCATAACTTAAATTCAACCTTATATTAAGGTAATGAATAATAAAGATAGCAATGAAGATTTTAAAGCTAAACAAATTAATTAAAACAACCTCTCTTACCTTCATGACTGATAATTTAATAAACTATCAACGATGCGGCCGACGATTAAAAGAGAAGATCGTAGAAGATGAGAAATATACATCGGGACGGATTTATAATACTGTTCAGATTGGTAAAAAAATAAAAGCCATAATTAAAACTTAGATGTGAAACTCTGGACATGAAAAGTTATTAAAATTTTTGAAAAACTCTTTAAATAAAACGATAGGGTTAAGATCAATGGACTCTTTATTCGAGATATCTTACAATTTTTGTCTAAATACAACTTCAACTCCTAAAACTCAAATGTTATGATTTTTGAGTAAAGGGTTATATATAAGGTTAAAGGTAAAACCGTGGGGCGATGGTACAAATGATACATTAAATCGTTTGAAAATATGGTAATAAAATTGAACACTAAATTATTACGTAATTACGAACGACATAAAAATGAATCAATTTTTAGTAATCGGTTTAGTAATAAATTTATAAATTCAAACCAATAAAAAGATTACCCTTAATAGGCGTAATATTACTGAAGCATATATGTAATCAATAATTCATTTTCAAAAATTTCCTTATGAGAACTACCGTACAAACTTCGTAACTAATACCCTCTGGAAACGGTTATACTGTTGGTAGGCCTTAGACGTTGCAACGTTGTCGATTCGATTGGTCTTCGAAGTAATAGTAGTATTACGTAGTCAGATGGTGGATGTATTGTTTTAGGTTTGGCAGACCGCTAGCCGGTCTACACTGTAATTTGTATGGCTAAGTGCTTGGCTCGTGCCCTAGAGTAAATTGCAGCATACTGTACTCAACTTACACCCAATACGGTAAGACCGTACAAAGCAATACACTTGCAGTATAGTCAACTTTACTGCAAATAAAGTTGACCTATTGCAATAAATATAATCTTATTCCAACACTGGCAGCTTTTTAGTTTGTACGCGTACGCCAGTGTAGCTGACAAATCTTTTCCGGTTACCACTAAATTACCTCCTCGTCAACTGGCCAGACCCCTATCAATTCCAGTTGACTCTCATGCTGCATTGCACCCAATTACATAAAAATTGACCACATTTGACCTTGATTGCTCCGCCGCTTCGAAGTCCGAGTTTATTAATTCCTACAAAAAGTTCTTCTGCCATAGCCTTTCGCAACTTTAACTGTTCCACTTAAACAGATTATCATTATCAATCCCCTGCCAATCTTTCAGTCTACCAGTATATCCTTATCCGCTGTCACGTGATTTGGGCGGCCTATCTACGTAGCCCTCGATACGCATGATTAGCTCGTTACTATCTATAAACCTTTCCAGTGCTTTATTTAATATATTCTTCGTTTTAGCTTTTGTAGGATTATCTTTGCCATCGATTTATTGGAACTCTTTAATCTACCTCCTTTAGTAGGCCTTAAGAAGTGCCATTACGTCGAATATTAGGCGCTTTTCGTTGGTAATTCTGAGTTTTGATAAGTATTTGAAAAAACTCCGTAAGTCAGTATAAATTACTACCGGAATAGGAATAATCTACAACTACCTGATAATGTGGTTAAGGGTCTTTTATAGTGTCATGCCTACGTTAAAGCCCGTTATTATATTATAAACCTTTCAAGCTAACACGTTTCGTGTAATCCGTTTACACTTAACGAAGGCTTAGTGGATCAGGTTACCGGTAATACTAAACTGATCTTCCCGTTTATCTTTATTAATAAATATTATTAGGAAGCCGATATACAAAGACAATTTGGTGTTATTTGTAAAGTAACCATCCTTAAAAATTATTAGCTTAGCCTTTAAAAGGTCGATTAGTACTATATTAATTTCGCGGTCCAGGTTTCGCATTTGTTACTCCAACCTCTTATTTAGTCGATCAAAGTTTTCATCCGTTAATGTTTGTACTTATACCTTAATAGATAAATCTTAAAAGGCTTTCAGTTGACATAAAATCGTAATATAACTACCCCGTGCACGCTATTTCAAGTACCGTTGAGACTTGGCCTTATTAGTCTTATCAATTATGGCAAAAATAACGTCGTATCCTTTATAATGGAAGCTTAAGCCGGAATTAACACAAAATATACGAATTAATTATCTATTAAAGTTAAGTTAATTATTTTCCGTTAACGTCGTTACTGGCTTATAATTCCACAACTCAGAGTTTTAGATAATTCGTTATTTTTATACTACAAAGCTAGTTGTTTCGATGAAAAGGGTATCGTTAATTTGTATACCCACCATACCGAAGTTTGTTTCTTATATTACCAATGAATACGGGTTGTATATTAAAAACTTTATTGTTAGCCGAGCTTTGAAGTGCGATTAGTAGATTAAAAACCAGTTGAAGTTTACCTCCGCTAATCTATATAGTAGTTTAATGTACCATATTACCATTCCTGATAGGTAAATGGCGCGAAGTTCTTATAGTAATTCTGATAGTACAATCCGTTATAAATTCGTTACCGACTATATATAGACTTACATAATAATACAGCTATTAAGTATAAACTTACCCTTAGTTCTAGTGAATGAAATTACTATTAGGGTAATTACCAAACGTTAACTAATCTTTTCAATCGTTAATAACTATGTAAAGATCCAATCCTTACCTTTATCGCCGTATTTTTAGGCTATCGGCCATGGCTTCTTATACGACCACCCTGTAATTTTACCTTTAACCTCATGAATAATCTTCGACTTGAAGATCGTAATATTCAGGTCATAAAGGTTAAAGTTCGCTTTTGACACAAATTATACTACACCTCGAGTTAGTAAGCCATCGATCTCGACTTTGTCGTTTTCTTTAAAAGATTTACCGGAGGTTTTAATAATCTCTTATATCCTTAACCTTACTGCTAAGTCTTTGTTATCCTTTTTTGTTCCTATATACTTAAATAGTATTATAAATACAGTCCGGTGTATATTCCTTTTCTTTAATGTTTTCCTTTTTTCTCGGGGGTCGTTCGCATTGGCGGCGTTCTATCGGCTTGTTAATAACGGATTAAGAAGTATCGTATTAAATTAATCGTTTCACTGAGGGCTTAAGGGATTTCATTTTTAGTACCCCTAATGTAGGGCTTAACTTGAGTAATTCAGAAAGATACAAAACCGTTAACAGTTTCAATAACCCTTTCAGAGTTTACGATACTTAATATCTTAGACGACTCTTCTTATTTGCCCGGTTTTCGTTGTACGAGAACTTTACTTTATAATAGTAAAGCAAATACGTCTATTATTATAGGCCCGTTTCTTATGTGAAGGGCATTATTGACTTGGAAGCGTGCCGATTCCCATCGCAGTTCTCTTAAAGCTTTATTATAAGCCGTAGCACGTTTTTAAGTATTTACCTAGGGCATAAATTTACTCATTAGGCGTGAGTATGCTTCAAAAACCAATAACGTTAGCAATAGGCCGTTGAAGCCCACAATTTCGTTTAAACCTTTTACTGCCATTTATAAACGTGCTTCCGGATTCGTAAAACTTTTAATTTTCAACGTAAAGGTATTATACGTTCGGAGAAGTAGGGTTCTTACCTTTTTAACCTTTCTAATGCTTCAATAGGCCTTTATAGGTACTTATTTACATTAGATACCCATTATATTACTTTTTTTTAAAAGTTTCGCCGCCGTAAAGTTGGTACCGGTATTGTAAACGACGACGTTAGGTGGTCCCAGATACGTATTAATTTATATTATCCTTAACGTTTTCTACGTAAGTTTTTCCAAACAAAAATTTAAAAACTTAGCTTCGTAAAAAGAATTTACGAAGTTAACGACGTGAAAAACAGTCTTATTATTTGAATAAAACACATTAACAAAGATTTTATAATTAAAGTCATTATCGTTTTTTAGTATAAACTTAAATATTCGGGGGGTTTGGACATGTATTTGACAGTTGTGGCAAAGCCTTTTGATGGATTTTAAGACAAAGTATTTCATATCGTTATACCTTACAGACTTCAGGACTTTATATAATCTATTAATAACTAGGTAGTTAAAACACCGGTATAGTTAACGTATCTTCGGCTCCGTTAGGTTTAACACTACTACTTTCTGACCTTAAAGATGAAGTCATAAATACCCTCATTTAAAGGAGAGTGAAAACCCTTGGCCGTTTTCAATCAGCTTATTTGTATTAATATTAATGTTAACGTTGAGAGTCTTTATATCCTTTAAGTAAAATGGGAAAAGGGTAGGGAACTTAAGAATATAAAACGTAATCGTTTTTACAACAGTTTAAACTACCGTTATCTCCTGTAACGATAGTTGTTCGCCTGAGCTTAAGTTAACTTTGGCCTTGCCAGTATCGTAACAATTAATATCTGTATCTATAGTGCTTTACTTTTGTAATTAATATTACATACTACGAATATCCTACTGTTAAGTAAGTTATTGCCCCAATGTCTAATATAATACCTTAAAACATATGATCTGCATAACGATCGCAAAGTTTAAAGGTATATAAGGAGTTAGGGGCATAGTTAAGAAAAAGGTAAGGATAATTACCATTTAAACGATATAAAAAGGCATAGTCGGCTAGTTATTGGATTGCCGTATTAAAAATAATATCTTCGTATCACTTAATTTACTTAGGGGCGTTAATAATATTAATTGGCTTATCGCATTTAGTAACCGGTCTTACTATAAATTTAATATCTCTTACCACTATTACGACCATAATATTTAGGGTTAACAGGTTCACCTAAATCTTAATAACGCTAACGTGGGTTTTACCTTCAGTTTAGGGCTAAGGTTGATAAACCTGACCTTAGGCGTTATAGGCGTAGGTACTTGCGGTTGACGTAGTTAACCATCGTAAGGTATTTCTCATCTATGTTAAGGAAGTTTTCGGCTTAGGAATACATATCAAACGAGTTTGTTGTACGCGTTATTACGGTGGAAAACTAGAAATATAGCCGGATAAAAAAGCCTTTACAGGTGGTATTTAGACGTTATAAGACGTATTCAAATTTACTAACGCCCGTAATAAATACTCGTACCTGTTAGCGAAGTATGGCTTTATTAGCGTAGGCCTTCCCCTTTGCCTTTTAATATATTATTAGCTTGTTAAATATTTAATTAAGGACATCTATTGGTAATTTTTCCTCTTTAGTTTTTGTTATTATCATAGTTTACCGAGTGGTGGCTTAATTTGTACTGTATTACGTAAGGTGAATGTCATACTCGAAGTTGCCTTTTATGTTATCATAAATTTCGTAAAACGTGGTAACATTGGTTCAAAAGGTTAAGTAATAGTCTTTAGCGTAACCTATAAGGATTCCGGGAAAAAAAAAAAAAAAACCAAAAGGTAAAACCTCGATTTACTTTAAAAAGTATTCAAAAAGGGCATTATCTTAATGTTCAAAAGATTATAAGGCTTCCCATCATACTTTTCTATATCATTTCAGATTTTGGAGGAGTCAGTTGTTAATTTATAGTTAATATTAACCATTTTGATAAGTTTTAAGGGGAGGTTGCGATAATTATCCTAGGATTAATTGGTGTTTCATGGCGGCTTAAGTTTTAAATGTTTCGAGGTACAGTATTAAAGGTAGTTGCCAATCGCTTAACCCGATGGTTAAAGTCTTGTAGTAGGACTTATTATCGATTTAAGTGTATAGGATCCGAAGGGAGAGGGGTTTTAATAATATATTTGGCGATTATAACGCTAAAGATCGATGTGGTTTTATAAGTTTTAAGTGGCCTGACGATCTTGCTTAATTAACTAGTATAAAACGCCGACGTTAATACCTCTGACCGCGTTAGCAATCCTCGCTTCGCGTACTTTTTCGCTGCTAAAAGCGTAATCCACGTTGTTACTTAGAGGTACTAGGCTGCCGAATAGGTTACGAGGTTCCTTATCATTAACTCGTAAAAAGGCTTAGCTTAGTTAAGGTTAAAGGGAAGGTTCCTTAAATTGTGTATAAGGTAGATAAGGTGCCTAGACGTCTTTTCCCTTAGATCGTAGGTTTTAGGGATATTTTTTAAACTTATCTAAGTCGGAAAACGCCAAAGTTAACATTGTATTGCCTTATACCTAAACGAATATTCTTCTCTTTTCTAATTTAAACTTTAGCCTTAACTTAACCTCTTTTTAAATTGCTTCTTACATGTCTATTATCTAGTCTTTAAAGAAGTTACGGTATACATGAAAAGCATGGTCGGGGTTTTAATTGATGTCGTGTTTAACGATAAAGCTTCCGATGAAGTTGGTAAGGTATTTTTCCATAGATTCTTCGTCGACATCTCGGATCTAAAGGTTGTTATGGAAGTACTTAATAAAAGTAGCTCCAAGACCCTTAATCACCTCCTTCCTAGTAGGGTCAATAATAGCTTCTAAGTGGGCACTTGTAGCAGATATCTTAATAGGTGTAGAGAGCGAAGGGTTTGGTGATCTTAGATGTGGAAACTTGGTGTTTTGGCGTAAAGTCGCGTGGGAACTTGAGGTCACGCAACGAGGATTTCTTGACAAAACGAGGTGTTTTAACTTAAAAAAACGAACTTAATGATTAATGTGACGTAGAAAGTGAAAAAAAGTAAAGTATGGGCAGAGGTTTGGTGTAAAGAGTAAAGTCGGAGAATGTTTGTTAATGGTGGTAGAGATCGAAGGTTATTTGTTGTTTGGCGTAGAGACTTAGTCGTTTTTGCAATAGTAACACCCGTAGTAGTACTAACTTAGCCGTTTGCTAACTTGTCGTTTAAAAGTTTTAGCGGTTAATCTCAACGATCTTTAAGAAGGGTCACTAAAGATTACTTGATGTTTTCAAGAAACGATACCATCGCTTACTTTCAGATTGCCATTAAAGACTAACGCAATCCAAAAAGTCTTCTCTGTTTTCCTGCCATTAAGGACTAACGCAATACTAATAGAGGATCTTTATAAGAATTATTCCTATAACCTATTTTCCGTTATTAACCTAAATCGTAACCGGAAAGTAGCTTTTTCTTCTAATTATCTCATCTGTGCTTAACCTATAGGCAGACAAGCACTAATCAGTGTTAGTAGGTTTTAGACGTTATAACGTTATCGATTCGATTGGTCTTCGAAATAACAGTAGTATTATATGGTTAAATAGTGGATGTATTGTTCTAGGTTTGGCAGACCGCTAGCCGGTCTACACTGTAATTTGTATAGCCAAGTGCTTGGCCCGTGCCCTAAAGTGAAGTGCAGTGTACTGCACTCGACTTACACCCAATACGGTTAGTCCGCACAAAGCAATACACTTGCAATACAGTTAACTTTACTGCAAGTAAAGTTGACCTACTGCACTGCATGTAATATTATTCCAACATATAAGATATATTGGATAGCTATAGGAATTAGCTAAAAAAAAGGTTTTCTTAATCTTTAACTTATAATTCGTACTTTGAATCGAGGTAAGACATATAATTTTCAAGCTATTATCTGTATTTACTGGTTATATAGTATACTAATTTTGACCTAGTAGGTATACAAATTAATTATTCCCTTTTAGTTAAAGTTTCTAGCTTCATACCATCGGAAGAATAATAGATTAAAACCTCAAAGTTCTGGAATTAGAAGCTGGTCACAATCTTAATAAAAGGTTAACATTTTAATTTCAACAGATTGTTAAACCGTAAACATGTTATTAACGATACTAATATCTACCTTAATTCCCCTTTAAAGGTCAAGAACTTTAATATTTCTACAATTTACAAGACTAATGTAGCCAAGATTCAAAGGTATTTAAAACAACACGCTCAGAACAATTACATTGCCACGTTATATTAACTGGAGGATTCCTACGATTTATCGATTACGTCATGAATATAAAACCCAACTAATAGAAGTTTTTTTTTATTAAAGAAAAAGGTAAAGTAATACATAAGGAAATAGGACTAAGGAAATGATATAATTCGGATAAACTTGTCGAAAGTTAAGTTCATAATTCTTGCGAACGACTCCTTTATGAACGATATGAACTTACCATCAAAAATTGAATTCCTCATAACTATCATTAATAAAGATAAATTGTAAAAGACCTAGTTTAATACTACTAGAAACGTGATCTATTAAACCTCTATCCAATATAAAAGGACTACTCGAAGCGTACTAAATTTCAAGGTCTACAGTATAATAACCAGCTTCAATATAGGCATATCGATATAGAAAACCCTTAACATCGTTACCAGACAGCTTTAAACCCCTCTTACCCTAGTATTAATTTATCATAATTCGAAAACCCTATTTAAATGCCTTTCGAAACTCGGAACTAATAGCCAAAAACGCCTCATAATCGATGTAACAGCATTTCGTAAAGCTTACAAAGTCAAAAAGATTAACGAATTCAGAAACATATATGGCGAAAATAATACGACTGATATCATAACGAAGTTAACACTAAATGAAACATTGGAAAGGTTTATAAACAGTAATATGTTAATGATACAGGTTAAAAGCTACGTAAACAAGCTACCTGATAAGGTTAAATGACGTATTAGTAAGCAGGGGTACCCTGGTAAACTGGAAAACTAGTAGGAAATCAATGCCTACAACTTAAACTTAATTGATTAGCTTGGCTAAATTAAAGCTTTCAATCAATTAGTTGCGAAAAAATTGTTTAAAGGAATGAATAAAGTCGGAATTCAGAACCATAGGGTAATTAGGGTTAATTAAACTGTGAAATTAACAGGAGTTTTGCTAGTCAACGAGGAGGTAATTCAATGGTAACCGCAAACAATTGATCGACTACACTAATATACGCGTACAAAATAAAAAGTCGCTAATGTTGGAATAATAGTAATAACAGTGCAAAAAGTTAACTTCACTTACAATAAAATTGACTGTAACGACTGCAAGTTGAATGTATTGTTTTGTAGGTCTACTACAAGTTCAAATACAATATTCGCTAACTTCACAATAAGGCACGGGCTAAGCAATTGAATATATAAATTAATGTGTGGACCGGCTAGGGGTCTGTCAACCCTAGAAAAATACATCCACCACTTGACCACGCAATACAACTGTTACTTCAACCGATTCGAATCGACAATATCGCAATGTCTAAAGTCCTACCAATCTCGACGTTATTGATATTAGTTAACGAAAGTAGGTATGGTACTTTAAAGTTTATAATATAATTTTTAACCAGCTAGAATCGCGTATTTACTATTATCATCTCGAGTTATACCGCCTTACCTTTACTTAATAAAAATTTACCATATTTTTTCATGCGATTCAATTCAAATATGAAAAACTTTTTTACAAAAATGTCGAATTGACGATTTATAACGATCGATATTTCCGTTATGACAATATTTCATATAATACCTTAAAATTGTTCTTTATACCTATGTGATAATATAAATTACAACGTTATATAAGATTTTAACATGTTGTTATCCTGATTCAAACTGGGTTGTATAGAAATAAAATATTTTGTAACCTTTCAAATATACACTTATCCGTTTTTTCCCTAGACTGTTATATAAATTTCGTTCTCTTCCGAAATGTTTTTCTCAAGGGTATATTAGCATTAAAAAAACTCCATAATGTTTCTTAATACCTTCGCAATCGGTTGTATAGATCGTAAAAGTTTCTTCCATATGGTATTAAAATAAGTAATCCATTCAAAGTTGTTGTTTCATATATATTTATTCGTATACTAGATAATTTATTAACTTATAACCGACTTCATTATACACAAAACTCCGTTTTTGAAAACCTATAAGCTTTTATTATACATTTCTATTAGGGTATGATAGATTCAATTCACATAAAGATTTTGATCTCTAGTTGCAAGGGCGGCCGTATTAATATTTACTTTATTTACAGTTTCTATAGCTTTCTTCTTGTCATTTATCAACCTAATATCTATATTTAAGGCTTGAGTTGGAGTCCGGTTTTTTTTCGGATAAATTTCAAATCGTCAATTTGAAACGTATTCAATCGTTTTAATCAAATCGTCCTTCTTAATTTACCGCCTTTGATCTTTAACCTTTCCGATTATGAATATGAATTCAGAATTTGTTTTTATATATATCTTTTTTGAATTATATTCTAAAATGGTAAATAAATCATCCAAATCTTTCTTTGATTTTAATAGCGTTAGATCAAAATTGAAATTTCTACAGTAAATATTTTAAACTATTGAAATGAATATCTTATAACATTTATAATATCGCCTCAAAGTCGCGTGATATGTTCTGAACTTTACCAGCAAAATATTTAAAATTTTTCATAGTAATTCATTAATGTCATTACAATAGATTTCAAGGAACTATTAAAGAATTCTTATCCAATCCATATTATATAATTCCTAATTGATCTTTATATGGAAATACGGTTTTAAAAGGTTATGATACTTTACAAATGTATTCACATATATAATCTAGTATGTATACGATTTTTAGTTTACTCTACTCAAATATAGTAAAAATATATGGAAATATAAAATTTGATATCCAGTTATTTATAAGTATTTAATATTACACACATTTCATTATCGAAGTATCCTATAATTTTCCAACCTAATTCTTGTTTTTCCCTATAATTTAATGAATTTTACAAGTTTCATAATATTATTGTTGGAATAGTATTACATGCAGTGCATTAGGTCAACTTTGATTACAGTAAATTTGACTGTACTGCAAGTGTATTTCTCTGTGTAGACTTACCGCATTGTGTGTAAGTTGAGTGCAGCACACTGCACTTTACTCTAGGGTACGGGCCAAGCACTTGGCCATACAAATTACAGTGAAGACCGGCTAGCGGTATGCCAAACCTAGAACAATACACCCACCACTTGACCACGTAATACTACTGTTACTTCAACTACTATTCGAATCGACAACTTTGCAACGTCTAAAGCCCTATCAACACTAATTAGTACCTATTAAGTTAAGCACAGATTAGCTAAGTAGAAGAAGAAGCTACTTTCCGGTTACGCTTTACGGCTACAAAGACTAGGGTAAAAGAAATATTCTTGCGAAAAGCCTTTATTAGTATTACGTTAGTACCCAACGGTAGGAAAACAGAGAAGAATTTTGGGTTGCTAGTCCCCAACGGTAATCTGGAGGCAAGCGATGGTATTATTACTTGAAAAATACCAAGAAACTTTTATTGATCCTTTTTAAAGACGTTGAGATTGACTGTTAGAAGTCTTAAAGTTCGACAAGTTAACAAACGGCTAAGTCAGTACTACTGCAGGGGCTACTACTGTAAAAACGATTAAGTCATCATGCCAAATAACTACAACTAATAACCTTCGCCTTCCATCAACAATAAACGACGTCCGACTTTACCCTCTACACCAAATATTTTCCCTTGCTTTACTCTTTTTCATTTACCTACGCCAACTTAACCGTCAAGTTTGCTGTTTTGAGTGAAAACACCAAGTTACGTCAAGAAAGCCACGTCGCGCGATCCAACGCCAAGTCGCCAAGTTCTTACGCAACTTCACGTAAAAACACTAAGTTCCTGTGACTAAGATTACCAAGTCCCTCTTCCGACACACCCTACAAGTCCTAAATAAGCTACAAATTAAGATGTCTACCGAAAGCGCTTACTTTAAAGCCATTACTAACCCTACCAGAAAAGAAGTAATTAAAGCGCTTGTAACTGACTTTACTAAGTTTTACGACGACAACCTTTGGGCGTTGGATATTGATAAAGAATCAACGGAAAAACACCTTAACAACTTTGTCGGATACTTCATCGTTTAGTACAACAATAGCCATGACCTTAACAGTACTTTCAATAAATACCGCAACTTCTTTTAAGACTGGAAAATTAATATGTGGAAAAAAAATTAAAAAGGGGTTAAGTTAAGACTTAGGTCCAAACTAGAGGAAAGAGGGATCTTCGTTTAATTATAGGGCGCCACGACGCTAGCCTAAACCCTCTTCGATTTGGCACAACTTGAAGAATGCTCTTATAACATACGGTCTAAAGGAAAAGCTTTTAAGGAATCTTACCAGCCTTACACGCGATCCAGGGGACCTCCAACTTACCTTTAGCTAAGTTGAGCCTCTTTACACGTAAACGATAAGGAATCTGTTAACCTACTAGGCAGTTTAGTACCTTCACGTGACAACGCGAAGTACGCACTTAGCGGCAGCAAGGCACATAAAGCAGTGGCCGCCAACGAGGCCAGAGGTATTAAAGTTAGCGCTCTACACCAGTTAATAAAGAAAAATAGTCAGGCCTTCTAAAATCATTAAGTACTTATTGCCCTTTAGCAAATTAACCGTCAAGCCTCTTAGGAACCTTTCTCTGTTAGATTTATCTACGCACAAGAGCCTACTATAGTTCCTACCATAAGACTTCATCCTTCGGGTTAAGCAACTATTAATTACCCTTAGTACAGTGTCTCGGAAGGTTGAAGGTTTAAATTACCAGGAAACACCACTTAAGGCTGTGATAACTATGGCAAATTTTCCTTAAAATTTATTAAGATAGTTAATATTAACTATAAGCTACATATAGACTTCGTTAAGATTTGAAACGACGTAAAAAAGTATAACGGGAAGCCTTACAACCTTTTAGACTTTAAGATAACGTCCATTTTAAATATTTGTAAATAAATAAAAGTTTCTCCTTTAAGTTTTCACTTATTATTTCAAGTAATCCTTACAGGTTATGATAGAGATGATTACCTAACCTTTTTTATTAAAGTTACCACATTTCGCGAGATCTACGATGGCATAAAGGGCTACTTCGAATACAACGTTCAACTCGCTTAATACTATATAGAATGAGCTATTACGCGGTGAACTATAATAATGGTAAAGAAGAAAGAGGACCAAACGCCAATAGATATCCTTAATTAAATGCTTAACAAGCTGATATTGTGTTAGAAAGTAATGGAGAAAGTCTATGCTGGCGAAGCTATATTCTGCGAGTATGTACGGGCAGCAATTACGGGCGTTAGCGAGTTCGAATACGCTTTACAACGACTAAATACCACCTGTAAAAGCTTCTTTAGTTCGTTGCTATTTTATTTTACCACCATAATAACGCGTACACCAAAATCGTTTGGTATGTACTCCTAAGCTAGTAACTTCTTTAATGTGGATAGAGAAAACCTTAACGTAGTTAATTACGTCCATCGTGAATACGGGCGCCCACAACACCTAAGGTCTGACCTACATGTTATATACTAAATGCAAGAATTACGTTAACGTCAGTAAGGCTAAACGTTAGACGGACCTGTTAACCGCTAGTACTATCGTCGTAATAGTGGTAAGAAATGTTGGATTTATGGTAAATTTTGTTGTTGGTTTACTCGACATTCCCCTGCCACTCTAAATAATCGGAAAACGGTATACCACGCTTAATACCCCATTGTTTTTAAATAGAACCACTTGAATCAAATCGCAAATTTCGAAGGCGACGAGCCAATTAACATCGTTAACGCTCCTAAATAGATTAAGTAACACGAAAATACTATTTCCGGCGCGGCCTAGTAACTAGCGGACTATACCTTTCTGTATTGCTTAGGTGGTAAAGACCTTTACCTTTGTTCTAATTAAGTCCTTAACTCCTTATATATCTTTAACCTTGGCAATCATTATACAAACCACATACTTTAAGGTATTATACCAAACATAATGGTATCAAGGTACTTAATAGGAGGCTATTCGCAGTATATGCTATTGTGGAGGGAAATTACTATAGCTATTGAGATTAATCGTTAAGATGTTAATAAGGCTAAAGTCGGCTTTGATCTAAACGAATAATTATTGTTACTGGGGATAACGGTAATTTAAATTGTTTTGAAAGCAATTACGTTCCATATATTAAAGTTTTCCATCCATTTCTTCTTTTGTTGAGAGAATGTAAAGATCCTCAGCGTTAACATCGACGTTAACATAAACGAGCTGATTAAAAACAGCTAAAGGTTTTTATTCGCTTTTAAGTAGAAGAACTTATAATTTTATCTTTAAGGTCTATAAACAATAGTGTTAAACTTAACGGAGCCGGGAATACATTAATTGCATCTGAATTTTAACTACGTAGCCGTTAATAGTAAATATAAAGTTCTAAAGTCTATAGAGTACAAAGATATTAAATACTTTACTTTAAAAGTTATTGAATAACTTTGTTATCATTATAAAACTTAATTCTAAGCCCCTCGAAGATTCAAATTGACACTAAAATACTATAGAGATTTTAATTACTAGATCTTTATTAATATATTTTACTTGGACATTAAGCCTCTTTTTCATGTCGTTAACTTCGCAACCTCTTTTTACGAAGCTAAGTTTTCAAAGTCCCTTTCGGTAAAATATACGTGGAAAACGTTAAGGATGTTGTGAATTAATACGTACCTAAGCCCACTTAACTTCGCTATCTATGATATCGGTACTAAAGTTACGGCGACGGAGTTTTGGGAAAACGTCAAGATAATAGGCATTTAATATAAATAAGTGCCCGTAAAAGCTTACTAAAGGATTAGGAAAATTGAAGGAGTATACGCCTTATTTCACCCAACGTATAATATCTTTACGTTTGAAATTAAAAGCTTAACGGATTCGGTGGCACGCCTATAAATAATAGTAAAGAGCTTAAACGATATTGCAGGCCTTAACGGCTTGGTACTAACGTTACTAGTCTTTAAAGCGCACCTATGCCTAATAAGTAAACCTCCGCCTTCGGTAAGTATTTAAAAACATATTGTGGATTACAATATAACTTTAAGGAAGCTGCAAAAAGAATCGACACACCGCCAAATTAATGAGGCCTTTGATACCAAAAACGGCCCTATAATAATCGACGTATTTTTTTTTTGCCGTTATGAAGTAAAGTTTTCGTATAATGGGAGCCTAGTAAATGGAAGAGCCCGTATAAAATATTAAGTATCGCGAATTCCAAAATGTTGTTAAAACTGTTAAAGGCCTTGTATCCTCTCGAGTTACCCAGGATAAACCCTATATTAGGGCTACAAATAACGAAAACCCTTAAGCCAAATGATCGAGTTGATACGAACCTCTTCTATTTATTATCAATTGGCCGATTAAATGTGGCCAGCGCGGACAACCTTTAAAAATTAAAACCTTTAAAGAGGAGGAATACATAAGGGGCCGTATTTACAATATTGCTTAGGTAAATAGGAAAGAAAAAAGAATAACGAAAACCTAATATTGAAGCTTCGAGTACAAAAAATTATTAAGACCTTTAGCAAACCCTTTAAGGAAAGAGATAAGATCGAAATGAACGGCCTATTAACTCAAGGAGTTATAAACTTCGTATAGAAAACCGATTTTAACTTTTAAGACCTAAACGTTATGATTTTTTAGTTGAGAATTATTTACAAGATTAAGGGAAAATTACGGGATAGCCGTACGAAAAATGACGCCTAATATTTAAGGATACGGTAATAAAGGTAAAAATTGAATTATTACGTAGTCGTTAACGATTGAAAATATTAACTAACATTTAATAGTCGTTTAAGTAACAAGTTCTTTAACTAAAACTAAAGGTAAATTTATGTTTAATGGTCGTAATATAACGTAGTCCTACACGTAGTTAACAACAGATTTACAACGGATCGTATCATTAGAAATATTATAGGAATTTCGTGTTATTTACCCTTTACGCATGGTAATACGATATATTAAGCCACTATACGAATAAGCTAAAATAAATGTTTTTTGATTTTTAACTTATTAGTCGTACTTTAAATACCGGATAGCGATAAAGTTTTTGTGGATATTACTATATACCCTCACAGATAGTATACATAGTCTAAAAGGCAGTGCACTTTATTACAGGGTGCACTCCTTCAGGATGCACAAAAACGTATCACGCTACAGGCTGCACTCTTGCAAGACGCAAAGTGCATTATGCATAGATCGGTCTGGAATACTATTACAAGCCGACGGCAATGCGTGGAGCAGTTTAGAAGAAGTATTCCAGAGTAATACGCTCTGGACGAGGGCTTATAAGCCCTCACCTATAACATACATCTCTGGATACTTCTTTTTAACTAAGCATATTTTGACTTACTTTACTATAATACCAATTATCTTTTGATTACTTTTTTACTTACTTTGGTTTACGTAAATCAGTATTTAAACCCTACCGACACTAATTAGTAGCCGATCCAGTCAACTACAAACAGCCTAGAACGAAGAGATAGACATACGTTAAATACCTATAGTGGGATACTGTAGCGGTACTAATTGCCTGTGCTTTAACATTACGATTTATAAGAACAATATGGGAGTGTGGAATTATATGGAAGCGCTGAGAGACCCGAAGCATTATAAGATTATAAGATCCGAAGTGACTTTGAAAAGATTAGCCTCGTTCCATCAACCGCTAACTTGTATTAGCGCTTTGAAAGATTAACCTGAGTCTTTTTTAAAAAGCGTCCTATTACGTATCAGGCTACGTAAGCTATAACACCAAGATTCATAACCCTATACTAGGACCTACCAGATACCAGGATACGCAAGCTAAAACCACCAAATTTCGGAACCCATCGTTAGAACCCATTTGATTTTTACGAACTACTCACTCCAGTAAAGCCAAAATGGGTTGCACGTAAACAAATAGTCTGATAGCCCCACTAAGATCGATTATATACCAAGTAACCAACCGACTCTCTTTACCAAGTTCTGCTAAAATACTCTAATACGGATAAACTAACGTACACCGAAATGTACAATAACTCGATATTTCCCTTACCTTGCCCAATTTCTCACACCTGTCCTATTTATTCACAGTTTTTCCACGTTCGCTTTATATACTTTAAGTTTAGTAATTGTAAATGTTTTAAAATTTTACTATTTATTTGGCTAATTTAGCGTTACCAACGTTAAAAAACTAATTTAAAACGTTTCATTAGTTTGTGGTTACGTTTCACATACGTATCATTTAAAATTCATTTACTTTAACAAATTCTAGTAAGCTTTATTCCGATCGCTTTAATTAATTTAATTTGTTTTATATTCATTAAGTTATCCCGAACTTTAAATTACCCGAAACTACATATGAACTGCCCTTTACGTACATATAATAGCTCTACCAGTAACAGATCTGGAAAAAGCTAACAATTATATGGATTACATATTTATATACACGTTATTTCGAAGCACTATCCTCAAAAATTTGGACCTTAACCTTTAGGATAACAAAATCAAAGCTACAGTAAAATACTTTAATCCATATATGTCAAATATATATATTATGAATATAATTTTCAATTGCTATAGTGGCGATATTAAAGGTCACGAACTATTCGAGGACTTTACGGGAAACTTTGCGGACTAGACGTTGGATATGTGGCAAAAGGTGAATGAAGCAATCGCAAAAATCTTACGGAAACAATTGCGAAGCAAAGGTATTAATACAACCGGTGTAAGTAACAGCCGTATCGCAAAAGCCCTGTCTACAACGATCCAGCTTACATATATGCCTGAATGGACGGACCAAGAAATCGCAAAAATAAAATTTGTAAAAGGATACTAACTGTAAAAGCGAAAGAGATACCTGATTAAGGCTGTAACCTGTTATGAAAAACCACCACAAACTGGGATACGACGTTCTTTAATACTAGACGCTCGACGAAAAACAGAAATAGAAGAATTAGTAAAAGAAGAGGAGGCACCGTAACGATTATTTACAACGAGGTTCGAATAAAAAGCCTTTCCAAAGCGAAACTTTTAGCCGATATAAAAATAAAAACACACTCTGAACAATGGAAATAGCCCGCTAAACTATAATAGAATCGGCCGAAACACAAATGATAACCCGTTCCTGAAAACAATAATCGGTCGGAATACGGAAAACACCCCGACTTAAAAGATAATAAACGGCGTAAAACGCTAATATATGCCGTAAATACCAATTCCTTTTAATTACGACCCCTATCGCGACCTTCTACTACATCGCTTTCCTACGGATAAAAGCGATCCTACAAAGTTAACCAACTCTATCAAGTTATGAGATAGGAATGACAATTATAGCGGCGAGCCGTACGACGTACTAGATAACAAAATACACATTATATTTAACACATGTAAGAGACTGGATATTGAGTTATTACAATTTCACGTTATTTTACCCGGTAAACTTTTCGGATAAGTTAAGGAATGATATATATACCACCTTATACAAGTGGATATATTTTACGAGTTTTATAACCGCCTCAAATATCACTTGAACACCGAAATTTACTACGAGATATACAATAAGGACTAAATTGGTATAACGTGGGTATCTGTGAAAAAACAGTAGAAGAATACCGATAAAAACCATTAAGAAATCCTTACAGCCCTATTAGCGAAGTTCTAAAAATGTTAAGTAACCTTCGGACCGAAATATAAAAGCGATAAACTATTTATCCAAATAATAACAAAAGCTTGTCATGAAAACCCGGATTTCTACTTTATACTTTTTAAACTAGAAAAGGACTTAAAGGCCGTTTGTGTAAGTTTTAGAATATTATCCGAAACCTTTATACGCCGAAAAATAAGTTTCGAATTAATATTCATAACTAAAAAAACTAGAAGAGAATCCTAAATTACCAAAATCAACCTTTCTGAAATAATCTATTATGTTTTAAACCGGAGATTTAAGGTTTACTTAAGGTAAAACTAGGGCTCAAAGTAAAGGTATTAAGGAGAAAACCCTAGCGCTGAAAAATAGGGACAATCTTACGGAAATAGAATAAACATACTAAAATTATAGTAATACTTTCGGAAAGATATACGGTGCCTTATAGGTTTGTAAAAGCGGTGTATCGTATGCGATAAAGTCGGCTACTAGTTTATAAACCACCTCGCCTACGAGTAGATTCGGATTAAACGATAATTTTAAGCCAATTATATATCCGAGGATCGGATAAAGGCCAACTTTATAGTATACGTAACAGAATTTGAAGGCACGAATAACAGATTTAATGCCTACCTTTACGATGATATATCCGGAAAGAACGACTCCAAGGACGATAATATCTATTTATTAATTTTAGACGACGAAACCACTTATCATATATTTACTGGATTTTAAGACCTTTTCTTTAGGTATATCACCGGATTGGATTACGTAAATAAAGTGTTCGACGTTTATATAACGTTATAATTTACGTTATTTAATAGGTACGGGAACAGGTTTTAGGGTATTATACCTAATACTAAAGTAGTCGAAATTTTAACGATTAGACAGCGTCAGTTCGACACGTTTACGACGAAGTTTCCGAAGTTTTAGCTAAACCGAATCGAAGAATATCGAGAAATTTTATTTGGTAAAAGTAAAGTTTTCGTTCGAAATAATCGTTGAAAATATACGTTTCGAGCCGGATACATTTTACGTAATAGATTTTAAAATGAAATTTTTACATTTATCAACGAATAGAAATAAATTCGGAATCGAAGTCCGGAATATAATTAATCATTTTATTTAAGATTTAGATGGTATATCTGTATCGCTTCGGCTGAAGTTCGGTTACTTGTGTTTTTTTTTTTTTTGAAAGTACGTATAATAGAGGTTATTTACTTAATATAATCGAAAGTACGGGTATTACACCGATGATTCGGATCCCCGGTTACAAAACGCTTTTTACGCCTATTTCATATTGCAGGTTATACGGATATAGGAAAGAGCGTACTTAAAGTTATCGAAAAGTTTTGTTATAAATGTTAGTTATACTTATAAGTATTACGACGGTTTAAGTTCCACTTTTAGGGCTATGTAGACTTTAACTACGAAGTAATCGTTAATATTATATATTTAAATAGCTAATTAAGTCTTCACGCCATCGAAATAATAACAGCGTTTTAGGTCGTCCAGTTTATACAAAGCGTTTTATTTATAGATTATTAGAACCCTTTAATTAATTGTTGGGTTAACGTTTGTCTAGGGCTTTTAAATTGGATTATATACGACGTTAGTACGGCCTTGGACTTTAACGAGTAACGTACTAAAGCTAGGATAACCGGTAACAAATATAGGGAAATCCTAGTAAAATCCCTATAAGGTATTGGAAAATACGAACGGTATTACAGAAAATTGAGAAAAACATATATAGTGTTATTAAAAGAGCTAAAGGATTTTAATTTTAAGGAATCTATCCTTTGAATGACTATTAGCACCTCTAACAACACTATTGACCCAAGTGGGCTTATCTTTACATTTTTTATCTTCGGTGTTTATCCGAAAAAATATATAGACTTTGCATTATTACCATTTACGGTATAAAGGGCTAATTTCGTGGTGAAAGCTATGGTGGCTTTACGATTATTACAGGTTAAAAACAAAGTATCTAAAGCGTTAGCTATAAGGAATGGCCTACGTAATATAATTGTTTTGGATTTACCACTATAATCTGAAGTTTTAGTTTAGAAAACGAAGTATAGATGGATTGAACCTTAGAAAATTAACGGGTTTCAAGGTTATGATGTGTTAGTTAATTTTTTTAATGGTATAAGTTCGTTTCGATGGATAATAATACGTAGCTATAGGTAAAAGGTAAAAGGAATCAGCCTAAAACCTTAAAACGAATAAAACCGCCTATATATTACCCCTTAAAACAACGGAAACGATTAGAATCGTTTATACGCCACCCTTCGGAACAACGAATTTAACCCGACTTTAAATTCAGTTTCGGCCTTAAAATACGATTTTAACCCAACTATACTAAATAAAAACGATAAATTTATACTAACGTTATTAAAACCTCGTTGCCGAGAGCAACCCCTTAGCTCGAAAACAGGGAAACGCCCTAAAATATTTTCTACAGACTCCTTTATTACTTAAAAAGAATTAGCAAACCGTGAACTGAATTCAAAGCTTTTCTATAAAGATATTATTACTATATTAAGTACGTTATTCGAATAATCCACTTAAAAAAAGATTTTAACTTTAATCGAGTAAGATGTTTTTCACTTTAAATAATTCGACCCTACCATTTACGGTACTGTTACGAACCAAGCATGATAGCGGGTCAGGAAGCAAGCCAGTGTGCAGCTGAGCCCGAAGTTCAACACATCAGGCGGAGAACACCTTTCCTATGTTAGCGGGAACACATCTCCTTTGTTAGCGGAAATGACTAAACCAACCATGTGATTAGAATCAGTGGAATCAGCACTGATCCAAGTGATCCAGTACTGAAAATGGTATGAAGGCACGAATATATAAGGACACGGTCATCACCAAATAGATAGCATTTCCTTCATAGCTCTTCAGTTGTCAATCTAAGTATTCAGTCTCAGTATATTCTGAATAGCCTCACGGCTTTTGATCATTACTTGCACGGTTGCGATATTATTCACTCAGCACCTCTGCTACCTTCTTGATAAAATAAACTCTCTGACACCTTCTATATACTCACCGGTATTTAGTTTAATCATTACAGGTACCTATAGGATTTTTCTACCCGCCTTATTTACGAAATAATGGATAAAATTAGAAAACCTTACGAAAAGATTCGCCTGATTGTTAAAAGTTATAGTAATAAAGGTAAAAAGAATATTATATACTAATTACATATATTATAACGAGTCAGTTACCGCATGTTCTTTTTATTTTAAGTTTCCTTAAACTGATTGTATAACCTATACGTCGAATTTCGGTATATAATATAGGATTATATACAATTTAAGAAACAGTGAAAACGGCGGATTTACGAAAATATATAAAAAGACTGTAAATAATATTACCCGTCTGGAATAATCCTACATATCTTGAAAAATTTTAAAAAATTAACTAAAGTCGGTGTATATTAGTATAATACTTATTGAAAGTATTATAAGAATCGATTAGAGATTACTAAATGTACCTTTAACCCGTGTTCTCTGGTATCGATTACCCGTTGTTCGGAAGGCTTTATATTCATAGGAATGTAAATGAACTATATTTTAACCTTATGTGACGTTTCGTTTTCCGCGTCTAAAGAGAGGAAACTTTTAAAGGTCGGCTTAAATGTGAAGCCTAAAGAGTTCCTGTTAAAAGATAATATATAATTTTAATAGTATTACGATTACGTTTCGAAGCAGTATTTTAGGATTTGCGTAAAAATGATGGCTGGATAAGGTAGCTTTTATCGTCCTTAATAACGTAATAAGAGCCGACGAATATAGATATTAACGCGTACATTAAGTTTAGATTGCGTTTGTAGTACAATTAAAAGCGGTATTCGATCTTTCGGTCACCGCGTAATATTGAACCAACTTAACAGACGATATATATAAGGCGTTTAATAAGATCATTTTATAACAAATATACAATTTAAAATGAGGTTTGTAATTTGTACTATTGGATATACGCACCGTAAAGCTATTTTTTCTTTTACTAACGGTTTTTTCCGCTAATAATAACGATTATAGTTTACAAATCGGCTTTATCCTCGTTTTTGACAACGAATTATCGTCTCGGAACGACTCTACACTTCGTGGAAATATTATTTATTGGAGATTTACCAAGATTAAAAGGATTACGAGAAGCGTTTTTGTTTCCGAGATTTAAAGTATGGTTGGAGGTTTCGATTCGAGTATTTCTATAACGATGATAGTCCGGATAATTATTCTTACCCTTGGTTTACTCCCTATTCCTTTCGTTATTTATACCGATTTTTTCTCGTTTTGTAAATTCCTGGTTAAATTAGGTAAAACTAGCGAAAAATGATTAATAATAAATATTTTAGCCTTATGCGGGTTATATAAACGCCGGAGAATCGAGGAAATTAGATGAATTAATGGCAAATTAAACCTAGTAAATGTTATAATAAAGTTAATATCGAACGGCGTCCTGAAAACACTTATATCGATGAGTACGTTATTTATTAGGGCTGTTAAAAAGGTTTTACAACCTTAATAGGCCGTTATACTGATTTTCGACAACTTGAATCGGCTTATAGATATTATTCGGGCCGATTTAAATTTTTGCCTTAGCTTAATACAACTGTTCGTACCTATTCTGGTACATTTCATTTTTTGTTTTACATTTACCGATTTTCGATAATTTGGATCGGCTTATCGATGTTATTCGCGTTGATTTACATTTCATTTCTACTCAATACGACTATTCAAACCGATTTTGGTATATTGTCTTTTCATTTTGTATTTTATACATAGTTTTTAGCATATTGCCCTTTTTATTCTACATTTTATATTACGTTTATCACTTTGAACGTTTGATTTATAATGAGTTATAAAATTCCTATATAATGTACTGTATTATAGCCGGATACATTGGCTCAACCGGAGGGGAATTTATTTATTATTGAAGGGAGAGGGCGACGCCCCGCCGTATCCCTACCATTCTTTTCATAGTTATATCCCTTTTTGTTAGCGTTACCGTTATTACCGTTAACGATATTATTAGCACCAGCGAGGATATAGCCCTATACCTTATTGGTTATACCTTTAAGAAAAGGTGTAAGGGAGGGATTACCCTTTTTGCGGCGACGTACGATAATGTCGTCGAATTCGTTTACGCAATATATACGTAAGCTCCGTTTTCAGGCGACGACGGCAGCTACCGTTTCTCTGATTCGCCGGTTAACGCCTATTATTAATTAGTATCGGCTTATTTTGGTTACTTGCGACGTTTTTTTTTTTTCGATTCTTTTTAAATAAACGTTTTTACCAGATAATATTTTGGGAATTCGGTTAAAACTTACTAAAGAGCCGGCGGGTGCGTAATACGACTTCGACCTACAGCTCTAGAACCACTGGAACGGGAGTATACGAACTATCAGTCCGTGCGTAACGGTAGTAACGCGCCGAACGACCCCCGTTTTCATGGTAATCGCTAATGGACTTACCTGCAGCTATGGACGCAACATATGAAACGTAGGGCATGTCTATTAACGGCCTAAGGCTGCGGACTCGGGTACGTTGTTTTAACACTTAATGCGTTAAAAACGCCTTATGGCATACCTTGGCAATACGAAGCTCGAGGCGGCGGAAGAGATCCGCTTTGTGCTCCTTATTTACGGAAAGAAGAGTTAAAGGATTATAAAGGGAGGGACTAGAATAAACATACTTTAGTGTAATTATATCAAGCTACGTTTATGGCGTAAAGAAGCCTTTATGGGTGATAAGGTCTTTACTCGTAGGGAGAGGGTAAGGTTTATAACCTTAGGGATCCCCTATTCCTCCCTTTGAAAGTTGGGGAAGGGGGAGGAAGAGGGGAGTAGGGGAACATAGCGGCGGCGGGAGAGATGGCAGCGGCGGGTTTTGGTGGCATGGCGGCGTGCGGGGTGGTGGCAGCTGGCGGTATGGCGGAGATAAAGGAAATTTCGCCCGACGAGGGCGGACTACTGCTGTTAGTGGTGTTGGTGGTGGATGTAGCAATAGTTGTAGCAGTGGCGGCGGCGGCGGCGGTGGCGGCGCGTTGTCGTTCGCACGCCAGACGACGTCTTGTAATACGGTTTTTACGCGGTATTTGTTCGGGGAAATAGGTTAGTATATACATAGACCAAATGACCTATATATTAAAAAGACTTGGTTTGATTGAATAGGCTAGAAGTTAAGTTGAAATGGGAACTTGTATTAACTGAAATCGCGTGCTTTTGGAGAAAGAAAGAAAAGAAGTTTTGCTTAGAGCGATGGCAATGTATCTTTTTATATTAACCTAACACGTGATTGCGTAACCATCCTACGTAATTACTCCTGCACAATTACCACTGCGGAGTTACCCCTGTTAAAAACAAAAAAAGGCGTTATTACTAACTATATCGCCTTTATTTGGCTACACCAACTAGAGCCAACTTACAATCACTACCGCGGCCAGACTTTACCAATCCCAGCCGAACTTGCTAATTTGGACCTTTTGCGACTAATGCGTTAATAACACTATCACTACTGCTAATTTGGATCTTTTATGATTAATTCGTCAACAATACAGTCACTACTACTAATTTAGACCTTTTACAATTAATACAACAACAACAATATTACTATTAAGCTACAGGTACGGAATATACAAGGAAAAAAGAAAAGATGGCCTGTATGGATATTACTATATACCCTTATAAATAGTATACATAGGCTAAAGAGCAGTATACTATATTGCAGGGTACACTCCTACAGAGTGCACGATAACATGTCACGCTGCAAGCTGCACTTTTGCAAAACGCAAAGTGAATCATACATAAATCGGGTTGAAATACTATTCCAGGCCGAGGGCAATGCGTGGAGCGGTCTAGAAGAAGTATTCCAAAGTAATGCGCTTTGGATAAAGGCTTATAAACCCTCACCTACAACGTACACCTCTGGATACTTCTTCTTGACTGAGCATATCTTGACTTACTTTACTTCAATGTCAATCATCTTTTCATTACTCTTCTACTTGCTTTGTTTCACATGAACAACTACTTAGACCCGACCGACAGTTTTTAATATATAACCCGTATTTGTTAATAATGTAAAAAAAAAGACTTCAACGTAATAAATATGTAAACTAACGATACCTTTTTCGTTAGAAAGGCCAGCTTTGTAATACTAGAATGTTAGGCGATGAAGGAATTTAAGTTTTAAAATTATAAATCGATGACGAAGTTAATGTAAAAAAGTCAATATAATTTTAATGGATCGGTAATTCGTATTTTTGGTATCAATACCGGCTTTAGTTTTCGTTCAAAAGGTTAAAACTGTTGGAATAGTATTATATGCAGTGCAGTAGATCAACTTTACTTACAGTTAAGTTATCTATACTGAACTGAAAATTGAGTGTATTGCTTTGTGTAGACTTACCATATTGTGTGTAAGTCGAGTGCAGTATGCTGCACTTCATACTAGGGTACGGGCCAAGCAATTAGCTATACAAATTACAGTGCAGACCGGCTAGCGGTCTGCTAAACCTAGAACAATACATGCATCATCTGACCACGCAATACTACTATTACTTCGAATACGATTCGAATAGACAACGTTGCAACATCTAAAGCCCTACTAATACTGATCATTGCTTATTAGGTTGAACACGAATAAGCTAAGTAAAATAAAAGGCTACTTTCTGGTTACGCTCTACGTCAATAACGGCAGCTAAAGTAAAGGGAGGATTTTTCTGAAAGGACTTGATTAGTACTGTGTCAGTCCCCAACGGCAGGAAAATAAAAAAGACTTTTGAGTTACGTTTATCCTCAACGGTAATCTGGAAGTAGGCGAAGGTATCGTCATTAAAAACACCAAGAAATATTTATTAACCCTTCTTAAAGAATCTGAAATAAACTGTTAAAAGTCTTAAAGTTTAGCAAGTTAACAAACGGCTAAACTAGTAGTACTACAGATTCTACTACTACAAGAAAAACGACTAAGTCCCTACGCCAAACAAACTACAACCTCCGCTATCCACTAACAACAGCGACCTTCGACCTTACCCTTAACACCGAAACTTTGCCTTACTTTACTCTTTTTACTCCCTACATTACAGCAATCATCAAGTTCGTTGCTCTGAACGAAAATACCAAGCCACGCTAAAAAAAACTATGTTACGCGACCTCACGCTAAGCCGCCAAATCACCAAGTTACCAAGTTTCCACGCGACTTTATGCCAAAATACCAAGTTCCTACGCCAAAGATCACTAAGTCACTCGCTCTATACATTTACCAAGTCCTACACAAGCCTAGACGTCAAGATATATACTGCTAACGTACAATTTGAAGCTATAGCCAACTTTGTCAACAGAAAAATCAATAAAGGCGCTCGGATCTACCTTTACCAAACATCATAGTAGTAACTTCTGGGGGGAAGATATTAACGAGAACTTAATCGAAAGACACCTAACCAACTTCGTCAGCTATTACATTATTAAATAAAATAGCGGCGAAAAACGTAACCGCGGCAGCTGTGCCTTTCGCAATTATAGTAAGCCCTTTAACAACTGGATTATTAACATGTGGAAGAAGATCCAAAAGGCTTTTATGTCTAAGTTAAAGGAAAAACTTGAACGCCGAGGGATTTACGTACCAAAGAAAAGTTTTACTAAGTTAGAAAAGATTTTATTCAACCTAGCCTAGCTTAAAAAATGCCCCCATAACCCACGTCTTAAAAGAAAGAGCGTTAAGGAACCTCAACGCCCTCATACGCGATCCAAAGGACCTCCCTTCCACCCTTAGTTAAGTTAAGCCTTTTCACGTGCGGGTGATAAGCATATTAACCTACTTGGTAGCCTATCACTATCATATTATAATGCGGAGTACGCCCTTAGCGGTAGCAAAACGCGTAAAGCAAGGGCCACCAACGCGGCAAAAAGTATTAATTTTAACGCTCTACACTAGTCAATTAAACAAAATCGTCAGGCTTTCCAAAACCTTTAAGTACATATCACCTATTAGTAATTTAATCATCAAGTCTCCTAAAACCTATCCCCGTTTATGTTCGTCTACGCGCGAAAGCCTATCACAGGTCCTACTACAGGACTTTACCTCTCGGGCTAGGAGACTGGTAATTACCCTTAATACCGTATCTCAAAAGCTTTAAAGCTTCAACTTCCAAGAAATACCACTTAAAGCTGGAATGATTATCGCGACCTTCCCCCAAGACCTGTCAAGATGGTTAACATTAATTACAAGCTTTTCACGGACTTCGCCAAGATCTGGAACTATGTAAAAAAGTATAACGGGAAGCCTTATAACCTCTTCAACTCCAAAATAATGCCCTTTTTAAATACTTGCAAATAGATAGAGGTTCTACCTTCGGGTTTTCACTCACTATTCCCCGAAATTCTTATAAGGTATGCTAGTGACTACTACCTAACCTTCCTTATTGGAGCTACGAAGTTCACGAGATTTACGATAGCATAAAATGCTATTTCTAATACGACTTTCACCTCGCGTAATACTATACAAACTGGGCCACTATGCGGTAAACTATAATAATGGCAAGGAAGAAAGAGGAGGAAACATTAATAAATGTTTTTAATTAGATGCTTGATAAGCTAATATTGTGTTAGAAAGCAATAGGGAAAGCCCACGTTAGTGAAGCTACCCTTCGCTAATAGGTACGGGAAGTAGTAACGGTCGTTAACGAGTTTGAATACACCTTATAATACCTATATACCACTTGCGAAAACTTTTTTAATCAGTTGCGTTCCTCGTTTACCATAGTAATGGCGCGTACACCAAATTCGCTTGGTATGTACTCCCAAGTTAGCAACTTTATTAACGTAGATGAAAAAGACCTTATAGTAATTAATTACGTTAACCGCAAATACAGACGCCTATAAAGCCTAAAATTTGGTCTATCGACATTAGCCTTGAACTAAAGGCAGCAACCACGTTGGCGTCAATAAGGTCAAGCTTTAGGCGGATCTATTAACTGCTAATACTATCGTCGTGATAGTGGCAAAAAAATGAGATTTATGGTAAGTCCAGCTGTTAATTAACTCGGAATCTCTTTGTCAAGCGTAACAACAAAAAAGCAGTATATCACGCCCAATACCCCATTATTTCTAAACATGACTGCTTAAATTGAATCGCAAACTTTAAAAGCAACGAACCAATTAACGCCGCCAACGCCCCTAAGCAAATTAAGTATTATAAAGATACTGCTTCTAGTACGTCCCAATAACTAGCTGACCACACTTCCCTATACCGTTTAGGTGGTAAAAACCCCTACCTCTTCCCTAATTAAGCCTCTAACCCCTTACACACCTTTAACTTTCGCGATTGCTACGCGGACCACACGTTTTAAGGTATTATATCAGATATAGGGGTGGTAAGATACTTAACAGAAGACTATTCGCAATATGTAGTACTGCGGAGGAAAAGCACTACAACCACTAAAATCAACCGTTAAGTTGATAATAAAGCTAAAATTGGCTTAATACTAGGCGAATGACTATCATTATTAGGGATAACGGTAGTTTAAACTATTGTGAGAGCGATTATATTTTATATCCTTAAATCACTTACCCCTTTTTTACTTTACTTAAAGGATATAAAGATCCTCGGCGTCAAAGTTAACATCAACGTAGATAAATTTGTTAAAAACAGCAAGAGGTTTCGACTCGTCCTTAAGTAGAGGAATTTATAGTTTTATCTTCAAGGACTGGAGATAGTGGTATTAAACCTAACAAAGCTGGAGATACATTAGTTACACCGGCATTTTAACTATTCAATTGTTAATGGGCTATATAAAGTCCTGAAGTCTGTAAGGTATAAAGATGTGGAATTCTCCGCCCTAATAGTTATTAAAAGACTTTTCCACCACTGCCAAACGTATGTCCAACCACCCCAAAATTTCAAGTTTATACTAAAAAATGATAAGAATTTCAACTACGAAATATTTATTGATATATTTTACTTGGATAATAAGCCTGTTTTTCATGTTATTAAATTTGTAACCTTCTTTTACGGAGCTAAGCTCCTAAAGTTCATTTCGGAAAAAGATATGTAGGAAACGCTAAAAATGCTGTGGATTGATACATACCTCGGCCAAACTATCGTCGTCTTCCACGATATCAGTACCAATTTTGTGGCGGCGGAGTTTCAAAAAGATACCAAAATAATAAGTATTCAGTATAAACAGGTACCTATAAAAGCCTATTAAAGTATCGGGAAGGTTAAGGGGGTATACGCTCTACTTCATCGAGTATATAATATTTTGACGCTTAAGATTAAAAGTTTTACGTATATGGAAGCACGTTTACAAATAGTGGTAAAATGCCTAAACGATACTATAGGCTCTAACGGCTTAATACTAACGCTACTAATCTTTGGAACATACCTACGCCTAACGAGTAAATACCCCCCCTCAGCAAGTACTCGAAAACATTTTATGGACTATAGCAAAGCTTTAAGGGATCTACGAAAATAATCGGCACTCCGCTAAGTCAATAAAGCCCTTAACACCAGAAACTGCTTTATAATAATCGACTTACTTATTTTGCCTTTAAAAAGTAAAGTTTTCGTATAGCGGGAGCCGGGTAAATAGGAGAACCCGTATAAGATACTAAGTATCACAAACTCTAAAGTAATTATTAAAATTACTAAAAGTTCTGTATCCTTCCGAATTACCTAGGTTAAGCCTTACATTAAGCTTACTTACGATAAATACCTTTAGCTAAGCGACTGATCTAATACGAACCTCCTCCATCCATTATCAATAAACCAATAAAACACCGCCGGCGCAGACAACCTCCAAAGAAGAAGAAAAAAGCTAAAAAGGAGTTATATATATCGGGCTATATCTAAAGTAATTCTTGAGTAATTAGGGTAAAAAAAGGATAACGAAAACTTAATTCTAAAGCCCCGGGTATAAGAAATTATCAAAACCTTCCACAAACTTTTTAAGGAAAGCGATAAGGTCGATATTAACAGCCTACTAATTCGAGGGGTTGTATAATTTGTATTGAAAACCGATTTTAACCTTTAAAACTCAAATGTCAAAATCTTTAAGTCGAAGATTATTTACGAAGTTAAAGGTAAAACCACGGGGCAATAGTACGAAAAATTACGTTTAATTGTTTGAAGATATGAAAATGAAGGTAAAGACTGAATCCTTACAAAATCTCCAACGATTCGAAAAAATATATAACGTTAAATAGTAGTTTTAACTACAAGTTGATTAGTTAAGAATAAAGGAAAATGCACGTTTAATAGCTGCAATATAACTTCAACCTAAACGTAATTAACAACGAATTTATAGCGGGACTTATTACTAAAACTGCTATAAAAACTCCGTGTTATTTACCCTTTAGGTATGGTAATACATTGTATTAAGTTACTATACGAATTCACTAAAACAAGAGTCCATTAATTCCTAACCTACCAAACGCACTTTAAATCACGACTGGCGATAAAGTCTTTAACACACGACCCATAATTACTGGTAACGTAAGAGAAATACTTCGGCGTAGTAAGTATATAAATTAACGATACCGTTTTCGTCGGAACGTCCAACTTTATAACATTGAAATAAAAATCTATTAAAGACTTTAAGTTCTAAAATTATAAGCCGGTAACAACGTTGCCCCCAGGCAGTCAACTTAAATTTAATAAATCCTTAATCTGAATATTTGGTATTAATACTAGCTTTAATTTTCGCTAAAAGCGCTAGGGCATTGTTTTGGCTATAATTGATAAAATTAACGATGCTAAGGCTTAACAGTATTTGGAATAGCATATTCTATGCAGTTATATTACAACTTTATACCAATCGGAAGCCTTTTACAACTTATTCATTACGGTGTAAGTATAAGAGCTAACGGATAAAAACTTTATCCGGCTAAATAAAGCGCTTGAATGACAAATGCGAAATTTGAACCGCGGAATTAATATCGTTTCAATCGACCCTTTAAAGGCTAAACTAATAATCTTTATGAACGGGTCCTTTACAAATAACACCAACTTATCTTTACAGATCGAATTTTTAATAACATTCGTTAACGAATACAAACGGGAAACATAATTTAGTAATATAGGTAACCTAATCCACTAAACCTCGATTAAGTGAAAAAAAATCATACGAAACATGTTAACATCAGAGGTTTACAGCATAATGACAGATTTTAACGTAGGAATAATACTGTAAAAAAACCCTTAATATTATTACTAAATAGTTGAAGATTCTTCTTATCCTGGTGGTAATTTATACCAACTCGAAAATCTTTTTCAATTCCTTTTAAAACTTGGAACCACTAGCGAAAAACGACTAATAATCGACGTAATGACACTCTAAAAAACCTACGAAGGGAATAAGATTAAAGAGTTTTAATAAATCGATAATAAGGATAATCTTGCTAACGCTATAATAAAGGAATTACCAAACAAGGCCTTGGAAAGGTTTGTGGATAACAATAGGCTAACTATATGTATCAAGAGCTACGTTAACAGGCCGCCCGGAAAGCCCAAATTAAGTGACGGTGAATAGGGATATTCTGGCAAACTGGAAGACTGCTAAGGGATTAATAATGGTAATCTGCTTAGATAACACGGTTAAAATTGAGGCTTATAAAAGTCTATAGCGAAAGGACTTTTTGTAGGAATTGATGAACTCGAACCTTAGAGCAATAGAACAATTAAAGTCAAATAGGTTCAATTTGCATACAAATGGGTGTAATTTTATATAAAAGTTAACTGGAATTAACAGGGATCTAGCTAGTTAACGAGGAGGTAATTCAGTGGTAACCAGAAAAGATTGGTTAGCCATACTAGCGTGCGCGTACAAACTAAAAAACCGCCAGTATTAGACTAGTATTATATGAATTGTAGTACATTAACTTGAATTATAGTAAAGTTGACTATACTGAACTGCAAGTTAAGTGTATTTCTTTGTGTAAATTTACCACATTGGGTGTAAGTTGAGTTCAGTACGTTACACTTTACACTAGGACACGAACCAAGTAATTGGCTATACAAATTACAGTGCAAACCGGCTAGCGGTCTGCCAAACCTAGAATAATACATCCACCATCTGAGCACGCAATACTACTATTACTTCAACCATGATTCGAGTCGACAACGTTGCAACATCTAAAGCCCTACTAACAAAAACGTTATTTTAACTATACTTAATAAAACTAACTAGGCTAGGACTTAACTGTACTTGAAATAGCGTGTTTAAAGCAATTATATTTCTATCTTATGTTAACCGGAAACCTCTTACCACCTATCCATCGCGACGTAAATATAAAAGCTAATGAATGAGGACTTTAAACTGCTAAATGAAAGGCTTGAATAGCAAATGCGAAAGTTGGGCCGCGAAATTAATATGGTCTTGATAGACATGTTAAAAGTTAAGCTAATAATTTTTACGAATGGGTCCTTTATAAATAAAACCAACTTATTTTTATAAATCGGTTTCCTAATAACCATTGTTCACAAAGATAAACAGGGAAACCAGTGTAGTATTATCGGTCGCCTTATCTACTAAACCTCCATTAAATGTAAAAGAATTATATGAAACGTGTTGATCTCAGAGGTTTACGTCATAATAGCGGGCTTTGACGTGTGTATAATACTATTGGAAACCTTTAACATTATTACTAGGTAGTTGACAATTCCTCCTATCCCGGTGGTAATTTATATCGATTCGCGAAACCTTTTCGAATACCTTTTGAAGTTCGGAACCATTAGCAAAAAACGTCTGATGATTGATGTAATAACACTCCATAAATTATACAAAGAGAGGGAGATTGAGTAGTTTTGATAAATCGATAGTAAAGATAATCCCGAAAATACTATGACGTAGAAGACGCCAAATAAGGACTTAAAAAGATTTGTTGATAGCAATAGGCTAACTATACGTATCGAAGACTACGTTAATAGGCTTCCCAGAGAGCCTAAGTAACAAAAAGGCGGATAGGAATATATTAGTCGAGTAAAAGACTGCCAGGGGATTAATTATGGTGGTTTGTTTAAGTGGTATAGTTTAAGTATAGGCTTGCAAAGACCTATAACGAAAGAACTCTTTGTAGGAGTTAATAAATTCGGCCCTTAGGGCAACAAAGTAAATGAATTCAAATAGGATTAATTTACATGTAAATGTATGAAATTCAATATAAAAGTCAACTGGAATTAATAAGGTTCTGGCCAGTTGATAAGAAGAAAATTTAGCGGTAACCGGAAAAGATTGATTAGCCACACTAGCATACACGCACAAACTAAAAATCCGCTAGTATTAGAATAGTTTTACATGCAATGCAATAGGTCAACTTTACTTACAGTAAAGTTGACTGTACTGCAAGTATATTAATTTGTATGGACTTACCGTATTAGGTGTAAGTCGAATACAACATACTGAACTTTACACTATGGCACGGGCTAAGCAATTGGCCATAAAAATTTCAATGCAGACCAGCTAGCGGTCTGCAAAACCTAGAATAATACATCCATCACTTGAACACGCAATACTATTATTACTCCGACCACGATTCGAATCGACAACGTTGCAATGTCTAAAGCCCTACCAATATTTATTTTCATAAATATAAAATCGATAAGGTAAAAAGTCGTCATACGGGTTGTAATCCGTTAACATAGGTTCGTAAAATTAGTATAACTTTCTATCACCGTTTATATATCCTCCAAAAACGACGTCCCCCTCTTGTAGGATATTTCTCATGCAGTTATAAAGCTTATTCTATTTAATTAGGCTGTGGACGTCTTTGTAAACGCTGAATCCATCCTTTGTTTAGTAATTAGATTCGCCATCCTTCTTCAAGATATTCATCAAGGCAGGTAAATTGTGAACCCGAGTGAAGGATAATTTGTACAGCTTTCTCCTCCTTTTTCCTTAATATTGACTCAAATGTTATTGACCCTTTACGAGCTACAGAAAATTTCGCTGAATGTTTTACACTTTTCGTACGTAAAATTCATTCGCGTTATGATTTATTTCGTATGTTTTCAATAAATTGTTTACTACGTTTTACTAACTAATATCTTTTTACAAAATTCATTTTCGATACATTTTTATCTTTTTGATTCGTTATCTTTGGAAGGTAAACTGAAAAAACTAACTCTTCCATAATACAACCATCTTTACTAATATACGTGTTAGTTCTTTTATTCTTTAATTATATACTTAATAATTTCAAAATTACGTTATACACGGTACGTCAAATTTCCAACATTTAATTTCTTAACTTTTCATGAAAATTATCAAATACATCAAGCCTTGAAGTTTTTTCCTTTTAATAGCGGAAAATGAAGTTTATAACGTACGTGTTTACAGTTTACAGGTTTAGATTATCTACCAATGTTTCGATTACATTATCTCACAAATTCAAATTAACAAACTTCAGAACGCTTTTTAAAAACTTTATATATTCAAACAAGAAATCCATATACTTATTAACTTTAACTTAACTTGAAGTCGGTAGTTTTATGGTTATAAGAATAAAACCCTCGTGTATAAAATCCTTTTCCAACTATAATATAATAATAAGATTTATATATATTTGAAGAATTGTGATCAAGAAAGTTTTGAAATAAATTAAAAAAGTATATATTAAAGAAATGAAAAACAAATGAAATATGGCCTCGAATTACAAATGAAACGTTTAACTCTTACAGACGTTACACTAACTAACTACCTAATAAATTCAAACGTCAAAAATATCAAATCAAACAAACAGTGTATAATAAGATAAAAGGATTAGATATTAGGGTAGGGGTGTTATATATCAAAGTAAAGATGTGAGATCTAAACGTGTTATATTATTTATAAGAGCATTGAGTACTGTTTTAGGCGCTTCAAGGCTTGATGAAAACGTTTTTAACTCTATTATAATTGTTTCAAAAATTTTATTCAACGGCTTTAATACTTGTATAGTGTAGTTATTCTCCGAATATATTCTAGAGAATAGGTCAAAAACTTAATAGCTTATATGGCCGATACGTAATAAAACGTTTTCCAAAAAGTATCTAGATATCGTCCGAATCGCCAATTAAGTTAATAATAATGTATTGTGACTTTTATTAATCAAAGGTACTAACCGAATTAATAATATCTTACTATATTCATCCTTTTCAAAACCAATTAAGATTTTACATTATCTTTTCGCTTCTATGTAATCCTTGTAAATCTTCATATTGAAATACGGAGCAGTAAAAACCGCTACACCATCCCGCTATAAGTATTCAACTAAGATTCGTCCCTTTTTCTCCAAACTATCTATAGTTAACAGGGTCAAATACTAATGATTATCGGTTGAATAAATACGTCAAAGTACAAGAAATCAATATAATATTGAAAAATAGTTGTAATAATAGATTAAAAAGAGAGAAGAAGTATCTAGAGAGTGTACGCTTCAGATGAGAGCTTAGATACCCTTACTAGAGCCTTAAACTCTACCATGTACTTCGCTAACGCCCTCGCTCACACTTGCTAACTATAGTATTATCTATCCTATATAGTAGTATACACACGTTCCTTAATATCTTTTGATATTCTTACCTTACCAACCTATTACTTTACTTATATAACACTATGAAAAATTATAACGCCGAATTGAAATAAATGGTAAACGCCTGAAACTCGACTGAATTAAATTTTAATGAATGAAAATAGAAAATTAGTATGTAGAAAACTCAGTATTTGAAATTTATTAGTAAAGCTGAGATCAGAATACATACAATCTAAAAAGGTTACGCGTTATTCGGAAATAAACGACTTCTATTTCGATTTTAAAAGTACGTAAATTCTGAAGTTTCGCTAATCTTCACTAACAATTGATCTAAAATTACTGCGCGATTATTCTTTTTTATACGATGAACGAAAAAAAAGCCCTTTGTTATAAGAAGTCCTAAAAAAACTGTATTTGAATAATTTAAGCCTTCGTTTCTTATGGAACGGCTTTCTGTCTCAGTAAACCCTTAACAAAAAACTTTCGCAAAGGCCGATTATTTCAGAAAAGCTTTAACAAGCTACTTATTTTAACAGAACTAACAAAAAGTCCTATTCTGCGTAATATAACATTCCTACCGCTTATCGCTCACCTAATATGCCTACAAAATTTGGAATGAACATGGTGTAAAAAATTATAAGTTACTTCAAAACATAACATGTGAAACTCCATTATATTACCACCTCATTTACCATCCTTAAAAACTATAAAAACCCAAAGTACTTTATAATAACGAAACAATTTTTTTTAAAAAAAGAAATACGTACGTTAATTAAAAATTTTCTCTCAGTATCATTTAAAACGTATTTGCAATAAAAAAATTACGTACGGCATAATATGTTATTACGGAAAAACCAAAACTTTTTTTGAAAACCACTTCAACTTTCGCCTTTGAAACCTGAAACTATAATTTATTCTCTTTTAATAATTAATTTTCTCATTGCCTTTAAACTCATATTATATTGAACCTCACTAAAGCAAAACAATTCTTTCTTAAAAATCCATAACTTTTCATAAATAACTATTTTTAAAATGATTGAAACGCAATGACGACCCTTAACAAAATATACTACCGCATAATTTATACTATATGCATAATTCACCGTAATTTTCATATCAATATTTACGTTAACGAGGATAAAATACCTAATGTGTTGGTAGGCGTTAGACGTTGCAATGTTGTCGATTCGATTGGTCGAAGTAACAGTAGTATTGCGTAGTCAGATGGTGGATGTATTGTTTTAGGTTTGGCAGACCGCTAGCTGGCCTACACTGTAATTTGTATGGCTAATTTCTTGGCCCGTGCCCTAGAGTGAAGTGCAGCGTACTGCACTCGACTTACACTCAATGCGTTAAGTCCGCACAAAGTAATACACTCAATTTGCAGTACAGTCAACTTTACTGTAAGTAAAGTTAACCTACTGCACTGCATGTAATACTATTCCAACATAATGTATTTATTTCTTAGTACATGATAAACGATAATAATGTCTTACGTTTTCGCAATTGCATTTGGGTCCTCATTTAAGAGTCGCTTAGTACCTCATTCATTTAAACTATATATGACTCGCTTATTACCAGCCATCCGAACCGTAACACTACTATTACTATGTACTTAAAACCATACTTTTGGCTTAAACTACACCGTACTATCCGATACACTTATTATAATTACAATATTTGTAAATGAATAACTTATAAACGATATCAACGAAAAAAGCTTTTTAATCCCTTACCGATTTCAAACTAGCTACAAACCAAATTATTCGTTGACTTAATAATCAACATTTTCTAAAGAGGTACTAATAACCCAAATTACCTTATAGTCATTACAGATGATTTAAATAAAAGTATCAATTGAAAAGTTTCAAAACTTATAAACACTTAAATATATACAAATACATTTATAAACTATTAATAGTAATTATAGAATTCCTGTTATACAATGGTTATTAATGACGTCTTGAATTAAACAAACAACCAAGTTCAATAAATACATTTGAAAAACTTTTATGCAACCTAACAAAAGTGCAAGAACGTATAAACACTACCTTTTACCGCGAAACTGATAATGTTATGAAACGGCCCAACTAAAAAGTTTCAACTAACCTACGTTCCTTTGTTAGATCACCTAATTAAATTAAAACCATTCATACTCCAGTAACCAACAATCGTTGAATAATTAAAACACTACAACCATTAATATCAATTTATTCTTTATAACATCTAGCGATTATATCAACCCTATTAAACCGTCTAACTCTAAATCATTCTAGTTACGAAATTGCGTGTAAAAACTAAAAACTTTATATAATGTATTAATAATGTTCCAAAAATTACGTAAATTGCGATAAAAACTACATAGTAACTCATGGAAAAACCGTAAATGAATACCACTCTCTATCCAATAAAATTAAATTCAAATATAATATCTAACTTTTTTTTGAGAAAAAAAAACCATACAACGAATCCATTTATATACAAGCTCGATTAAATTTACAATGAATACCGAATGACACGCGTAATTCAAGTTTATATTGTCCCATTTAATATCTCGAATGGAAAATACTCTCGATTTCATTGTAATAAATTCATTTGAAAAATTACCAATCCAGTTCTGAACCAACAAATCTTGAACTACTAACTACCCATTATTGATATCATCAGCGTAAACGTCGAAAATAAATTCAAATACCACGTAACAGAAATTAAATATTCGAATTAAACTCTAAATATTTTATATTCAAGTTGGAAACCACTTAAAACGATAAATGCTAAATTAATAGGAAGGTTTTATCCGGTTAACTTACAAGCTGATTACGAGCTTCTACAACACTACAACTCTTAACGCTTTGAAATATTCTCATAACTCAGCCGAAAGAAATAATAAACTATTTCATTCAACTCGACAACAAATTTAAGATGAAGCCACATATTCAAACACTTTTTCTTTAATTTAATTTATCATTTGTTTTTCGAATCATTGATATGCGATTACTTTATCATTGCTAAAGATCATAGGTATATATTTTCATTTCTTTTATATGTATTCAGAAACTACTTAAAAAGCTATTTCAATTATCTGTATAATATTTAAAATCGTTAAGTTTAAATCCAGGGTTTCATTTACAAACAATTTTTACTCATTTTCACCAACTTATTAATTTTTTTTTGATATGCTGTGTGATTTTGACAAGTTCCTTTATAATCTTCAAATAAAATTTTAACCAATCGTTAGCTATTACATTTATACTTTAATCTAAAACACCTTTCTGTACCTAGATTTCGCGCTCTTTGTTTCATAGTTAAACGATGTGATGGTTACCTAATGGAATCAACGTAAAAATAGTCGCAATACCTCTACCATGTATATCAATTTTACGTTATATTAAGTGACGAACCCTCATAACCTTCTTCACGGCAACAACTTAAGTATATAAGTTGTTTGATTGCTCATCAACGAGGAATTTTTTTTTTTGAAAACAAAGTTGCCTACTCTAGTATTAGACGTTAAACGTGGGGTAAGCTTTAAACAACTTTTTAATAACCTCGTTTATATTAAAGATGAGCTCTATAAGAGTACATATGTAGCGCGAACTACTATCGGTTACACCAATACTATACAACTAATATCAGACGATGGTATTTACATTGCTTGTTAACAAGTTGTTTATCTCTATAAAATATTTACAATATGTTTACCTTTAATATTCAAATAAAATTCGCAAATATGATATATTATGCGGACAATAAATTCGAAATACATTTACTTGGGAATGTTATTTTAATAAGTATTGATAGGCTTGGTATGCAGGAATTAGCTGTTTATTAATCAGGGTTGAATAATTTAAAAACATAGGCTTATGTTAAGAATAGTCTTTTCGACCACGGTAATAATCCTAGCATTTTATTAAGATATAGTTTAACGGTAGTGGAAAAGGGGAGGATAAGTAAATTTTTAATAAGAAATTAATGGAAGAAATGTATTAATAGAGGAATATTATTATAAAAAAGTTAACGAAAGTCAAGCACGGTAAAAGAGATTATTTATAGGAAAGGAGCGGTATAAGCGCTATTACCGACAGTAAAAACGCTGACGCTTTTTATAATACGCCAGTGTATTTCTTATTTAATGGCAAGAATGCCGGTACCTTTTATAATATGCTAAGTTATTCCATATTTAATAGTAAGGGTGCCGGTAAGCTGGTAGTAATATTACAAGCTAATACCTGCTCAAATACTTATTAGAGATCTAGCTCTAACGATTACCACACTTTTACAATGCTTTTACGCTATTTTAAAGCATATTTACATTATGTAACTAATTATATAACTGGACTATACCATATTACTAGCTTTATAGCAGCTTTATAGCAGGGGCTTTCCCTCCCTCTTTATCAAATATTATAAATAGTATCCGACTACCTTGAGCGGCAGCCTCGGTTCAGTCCCTTCATAGATATAAAGTTTTATGTTGAGCAAGTTGTTAGCCGACTTGCACCCTAGTTTGTATGGGCCCAAACTCGGCCCATGCCCTATATTGAATTGGGCACAACGAAATTGACTTGCAGGCCACTGCAATCCACTGCTGTACCAACAGTTGAAAAGTTAAAATATTGTTGGAATAAAATAGTCGAAGATTATAGGTAAAGAGAAAGTCTTGTACAGTAGATGGTCACTTAATAAAGGTTTATTACGATTTATAAACCTCGAAAATATGAAAAAAAAAGCGAGATCTTAACTGCTAAGTTGCCAGGGCAGAATAGTACATGGCTATCAATTAGTCATATGATTGGTTACATGACATAGGCGTGGACATACAATATGGCCACAATTAGGCAGGCACCAGCCTGTGACAGATTATAACCGGTAACGATTTTAATAACGAAGTAGAAAGCCTTTTAAGCCGGCAGAATTATGCACCGTTATTGAAATTGAAATGTTTCGCATGGAGGAATGGAATGACATTTATTGAGGATTTTACCAGTATAATTCATATGTACATATTTTTATGATTGGTAGAATGCGTGTCAGTGGAAAATGCATACTGTGTATGGCCAAAAGCGGGTCAAGGTGGGTGAGGGTAGACGTGGGTGACATACGGTAATGGATAGGAAACGAGGAAATTGTTGCCCCCTACTGGGATGAAGGTACTGAGATATCTAGATGCAAAATGGTGTTTTCAAGACGCCTGTGCTATGCTCCAATCAACCTAGACGTTTTCGACCGTCCCCGCAAACTCCTGCTCTAGCAGCTTGCTCTCGACACGCCAACCCAAAAGTCCACCCCCGTTTCCCTTGCCATCGGTGCCTACAGCGACAACCTGATTGATTGACACACTCCACGTGCCTGACGCCGACCTTCCCAGGCGGGCCCATGCTGGCCTTGCTGCAAGGCTACAGGGCATTTTCATCGATTTCCAGGTCATCGTCGAAGAACCCTTCCCAAGCCGGGTAGTGGTTCAGGGTCAGCCTGGGAGGACCACTGCTGCTGCTGACGATGCTGGAGGCGGACGCGCTGTGGTCGATGAAGCGGGTCCTCTCTCCGAACGGGCTGGAGGCGCCCGTGTCAGGACAGAACCCCCTGGCGGCGTGACCAGCCCAGGCCTCCAGGTCATGGTCGTCGGCATTGTCTCCGTCGACACACAGATGGAGGTCGAGGCAGCCATCCGCCTCGAGTTTGGCCGGCCCGTGCTCCGGGCGGCCGGCGCAGCTGGAGCCGGCGCTGCTGAGCGAGATGTTGTTGAGGTAGCGGTAGACGCCCAGCCTGCTGTTGACGAGACGCAAGGCCAGCGCGGTCCCGTCCGGGTCGGCCAGCTGGTCGAGCAGGGCGGCGTACTCCTTCATCTGGCGCGCGAACGCGGCGTTGAACTTGACATAGGTTCTGGCGACGGCCTTGGGCGCGTCCGGGGCGCTGCTGCACGCGGGGCCGTCGTGGCGGGCGTCCTCGTCGTCGCCGCCGGCGGGCCGGTAGCCGAACGTCGCCCGGTTCGACCGGATCGCCTGGCCGCCGCCGGCGTCCGCGACACGGCACGCAGCGTGCTGCTGCTGCTGCTGCTGCTGCTGCTGCTGCTGCTGCTGCTGCTGCTGCTGCTGCTGCTGCTTCTGCTGCTGCTGCTGCTGCTGCTGCTGCTGCTGCTGCTGCTGCTGCTGCTGCTGCTTCTGCTGTTGCTGCTGCTGTTGCTGCAGCTCGTCCGAGGCCGCTGAGCTGCTGCTGCTGCTGCTGCTGCTGCCGCCGCTGCTGCTGCCGCCGCCGCTGCTGCCGCTGCTGCTGCTTCTGCTGCTGCTGCTGCTTGGGCAGGACTGCATCCGGCGGAGGCGCAGGGACGACGCGCTGCCGCCCGAACTGCGGCACTCGATGCTGCTGGGCGCGGGGCGCGGGAGGGGCGCGTGCCGGGCCTGCGGCTGGGCGTCGGCGGCGTCGGCGGCGGCGGCGGATGCGGATGCGGATGCGGATGCGGCGGCTGGGCGGGGCAGAAGCACCGGCGACGTCGCGGGCCGCCGGAGCGGCGCCGGCGGGCGGAGGGCGTCGTGCGGGGCGCTGTTGATGGCGGCCTGCAGCTTCGCCCAGCTGGCGATGATGGTGCCCCGGAGGGTGTCCAGGGCCGACTCGTCGCCGTCGGCGTCGTCGTCGCCGTCGCCGCCGCCGCCGCCGTGTTCTGGGTGGGGAAAGGGGGGCCTGTCGTCGGGGAGGCCGCGGTCCAAGGCCGAGATGGCATCGCTGCTGCTGGTGAAAGCGGCGATGGCATCGGCGTAGACCACCTTGGATCGGAATCCGAGATCGATGTCACGGTATTGCACCAAGCGCGTACTAGTCAAGGATATCTCAGCGGGTGATTGGTGCGACGAGTGAAAGGGGGAGTGCTTACGGGGCGCTGTGGAGGACATCTTCACCCTTCCTGTCGGCCTTGGAGGAACGACGACAGAGGCGCCTTACGGCCGAGACATGTTTGATTTTCCTACATCTAGCGGCCAATTTGGACCAGAACCGGTGCTTGGGGTTGGTGGGCCCGGTGGTGGTCGTGGCACGTGTCTTCGTGGCGGCAACCTTCTTCGCGAAGAACGACGGCAAAGAAGGTCTCATGTTGCTTTGGAAGGGGCCAACGCCTTTGTGATCGGTAGTAGACGCCGGGTGATGTCTGCGGTGCAAGCCCTGGCGAGGAATCCCAAGGCCGGCAGTGTTGAGTGACTGTGCAAGCACATTAGCTGCTTGGGTTGAGGATTCAAGCATCGTGTTGCCAAAACTTGAAAGATGGAATAGCAGAGAGGAGTTCGGGGTTCAAGCAAGGAATGATGACGTCCGTCCAAGCTTGTGGTCTGCTGCGTATGTGTTCGTGTCTGTCCACAAATGCCACGAGCTTGCGAGAGATACGTGCAGCTCGCGGAACCCGCGGTACGAAAAAAAAAAAAAAAAAAAAAAGAAGGCGAAGCTCGGTGCAGCGGCGTAGCCGCAGGAGCGGTCAGTCGTTCGTTCTGGGCGTCGGAAAACGAGAGTAAGAGACGAGACGACAATGCAACTCGTTGTCACGATGGTGGGCCCCGAACGAAACTGCGGTCATTCTATTGCTCTGTCTAACTGCAAAGTCCAACTGTTCTCGCATGTTCCTTGCGGCGTTCACGACGTACGCGCCTCCACCGCACTGGGACCTCCTTTTAAGGGGGGAGACCGGGCCACGGGGATGATTGAACTCAAATAAAGACGGCCAAGGTTCGAGTTTGCTCTTGGCGTCGACGCCGGTCGTGGAGATAACCTTCGAGATCGTGATCGACTCGACGCATACGCAGCCAAGCTGGAAACCTGCGGTGGCTATATAAAGAGCCACGTGTCGGAGGACTCCACACTTTCAGGGTTTTCTTTCGCAGAGACCGACCGCCAGTTCGACCTTTTTGAACATGACTCCTGGTGGGCTGTGTCTGGCTTCACCGTCCAGCCTCGCAACAGCGTGCTGTGCTGTCTGTCCTGAGCTTTCGACCTTGAACACGCTCCCGTTCTCTTTGGGATTGGGCCAGTACCAATGCTGCGACAATAGCTCATGTACTCTATCTAGTGATGTCTGCCCTAGCAGAGTACTCGTTCCTATGACCCATTCATCGGGCCATGCACTCTGTGTAGGGAAAATCTAATGGAGCACCACTGGAGGGAAACAAGCTCGACTGCAACTCGAGGACTGAGCAGCAGGCAGCGATTTTTGGTTTGATTTCTTTTTAAAAGGTTTTTTCTTCTTTATTTTTATTTCTATTTTTTTATTTTGTTTTAATTTTTCTGTTGTTGTTGGTACATGGCGCACAAACAGGCGTGTACTATCTGGGGGGATGCCCACAACACGGAGATTTCTGCACATAAAGAAACACATGCCCGCTTGTCCTCACCGACTCTAGGCACGGGTGGCCTCATATTTAGGGCCGAAAGGGTCAAAGTTAATCTGATTTGAGAAGGCTGAGGTGGAGTAGATCTTGGACAGGCGAGGAGGTCTGTGAAGGACAAGAGCTGGCGGGCGAGGTGAGTCCTCATCATTCGGGCTGATGGATGCCGTCGGGATATTGCCCTGCACTCATGAAAAGCATCTCTCGCGTACTGAACTTGCGTGGAGCTGTGGGACGGGCAAGGATGGAAGACTCAGTTAGCCTTGGACGTGACCAAGAGCTTGAGATTTTCGCTAGACATTACACTGACTGACTGACTGTGTGGGGTGTGGGCCTAGGTCTTGTACCCACGGCCCGCGATGTGTGCCATGCACCAAGTCCAGGCCAGGGCCCGCGTTTTCGCATCCAGTCCAGTTCTCGCCAGCCCGTGGCAAGCGTTCAGCGTGCTTCCGTGGCGCTGGCCTGCGGCGTTGGTGTTGCGATATTCGTCGGTACTGTATTCAGCCTGCCGATGCCCGTCGACCCGTTGGACACGCTCGTTAGTAGCCTCCAGGGTGCAGATGAATTCACTGGCGGCTGCCGAGTAGGACCATGCATTCGGGCACCGCTGCCTGTGCTTCGAGGGCACGTTGCATGTACGCGGGAGTTCAGACATCGTGATGGCGGCGGCGACAAGTGGTCACAGCCAGCTTCGGTGCGGTGAGGGACGGCAAATGTGATCAGTGACAAGGTGTGGCTCTTGGCATGGTATGTCAGAGGGGGTAGATAATTCTTACCACAGTAAATAGAGCGGAAAAGAGGGGGAGGGGTGGGGGGTTGCATACCTCTCCACTGCATGAGTCGAAGGACTGACTGTATATATAATGTAGCAAGGTTTTCGTTGCGTCGGTACTAGCACGCAGTGGAGCCCCTGATGAAGCCAAGAAGGGTCTTGGATATGGCAGGAAATTGGGAGCAGGAATACTATGCCAAATCATGCACTTAGATATGCCAGCTTTGGTGGTGGTGCTTTGAATAGGACTATTTCATCTATTGTACTCTCAGGGGCTGAAGTATATTTATTTGTTCCCCCATCTGTCCCCTGCCAGCCCGTTTGAGAACGTACTATGCAGTCAAACAACTGCGTGCGAGATGCTCGTATATTTTGCGTATATTTTCGTGCCATTGCCGCCTGTGATGCATATGTTTTGCGCATGTCCCATCAAGCAGCCGCATAAGATGATATTGTGGGTGCGATCTATTCGTCTTGGGCCGTGAAGGACCATGACCGTATAGACTAGACCAAAGCATGACAAGTAGCATCCGTAAAGCAGTCCTGTCGTACATCAACAATGATGCGGTAACCAATATGCAGTAGCCAAGCCGTAGATAGATGGAAACTCGTAGGTTTTTGTCAATGGCGTAAGCAGCTGCCAAGACGCCAAACGAAGGTAAAGTCCAAGTGATGAAATTGATATGGAAGAGAAATCGCACGGACGTGCCTCACAGCCTTGCAATGGGGCTACGGGGGATTTGGCGGTTTCACAAGAGGGTGTGTTTCACCAGGGGCAGCGAGGCAGGACCGTGTGGATGCAATGTACAGGAGCAAGGCTTGAGACTGAGTGGATATTCAATTATAGGGACGCGATGGTAGTTCTACTGAGGCTGGAGAGTCTCGCCCGCCCACAACTCGCCCGAGGCGCCCACCTCGGAAATCATGGCGAGACCGTCTCCGGAGCCACTCCGACTGTACAAGCTGCCCCGACTGCTGCCCAGTCCCGAGCTGCCCTCGTCGTCGTCGCGGAACGATCCGAGATAGTTGATGTCGGAGCCGTAGTACGTCTCCTTGCCTCCGATGTCGATGCCTTGGTAGACCAGTATCACACCATCGGCATTCTTCCAGAAGCTCCTGCTGTGCGGGGCCCGCTCGCCTTCGTGCAGCTGTCCATCTCCGCTGCCGATCTCGGCCTCGTACGGATGCAATGGTCGATCGTGCGGCTCGGATTGCGAGATGCGGTCGGAAAAGGACAATCCCACGCCGGATGGGGCATCGGGAGGAAGTGGCCCGACCTCGAACGCGGCCCGCGGCCTTTGCTGAGGCCGCTCGCCCGGGGCGGGGACGGCAGTGTCGGCGGGGTGTGGACGAGCGGGAGGCCTGCAGACACTGACGCCCCGCCCGGTCCCAGGCGGAGTCGGGGGGCGGCGCTCTTGGGCCTCCGCGGGCTCCTCCCACGGGCGGAAGTAGGAGGTCTGCGGGTAGAGGGCGTAGCGCCGCCCCCGGTCGTCGCACGCC